>OW240921.1:1854770-1871032 GCA_933207985.1 Pelobates cultripes | reverse complement strand
GACAGAGGCAAAACTCCATTAACCACATGGTTGCAATAAAACACTAAAATACAATAAAATATATAATGTTACATTTGTCACATAAAATATATACATTCTACATATCCCCAGATAGCTTAGATCTGAGCGCACTTTACTACCGAATGGCGCTCAGATCACATACATACAGTCCAATCGCCATGGAGCCATAGTCTTCCCCATAGTCTTTCGTTACACGAATAGGCTCCATGGCATGGCTATCTGGGGTGATGCTGTTCATACGGTCAAACTACCGAATGAACAGTGATTTGGTTCCACTACCGAATGCAGAGGTAAGGAGGCTGGCGGCTCAGCGGTGTTCGCGCAATTAAGTGTCCGTTTTCAGTTCCATAGTTTGAGCGCTGAACACCGCTGGCCGTTCGGGAGCTAAAATGGCCGCTGCCACATGTTCGCCAAACGAACAAAGGCCACCCAGCGTTCATCAATTAAGCTGCAGTTAACCGCAGCTTCTGGGCGGTCAATTGGCGGCACACTCCAGTTCTCAGGTGGTCCATCGTTCGTTACTTTGTTCGGTAGATTGAATCTACCGAACACCCTGGCAGAAAGGCACGAATAAACCTTTTAGCAGGGAAGATAACCAGTTTTAACTGCAGGGCCATAGTCTAAGCAGGTGAGCAACCAGGCTTCTCCAGTGCACAGTGGCGAGGTTGGTTCCGACACACAATACATTCAGAAAAGGAAGGGGGGCAAGCAATACATGGTAAAATAGCCCTCACCTGAACCCCATAAGCAGGCAAGCATGTGGGCATGGTACGCAGTGACGGCGTTCCGTCACTGTCAACATCACCTAAAGCCAATTGTAGATAGCCAATATCACCTGGAATTAATTGTAGATAGTCAATATCACCAGTAACTAATTGTAGCTGGCCAATATCACCTAGAGCTAATTCAGATAGCCAATATCACCAAGAGCTAATTGTAGATAGCCAATATCACCTGGAACTAATTGTAGATAGCCAATATCACCTGGAACTAATTGTAGATAGCCAATTGTAGATAGCCGATATCACCTGAAACTAATTGTAGATAGCCTATATCACCTGGACCTAATTGTAGATAGCCAATTGTAGATAGCAAATATCACCTGGAACTAATTGTAGGTAGCCAATATCACCTGAGACTAATTGTAGATATCCAATATCACCTGGAGTTAATTGCAGATAGCCAATATCACCTGAAACTAATTGCAGTAAGCCAATATCACCTGAGACTAATTGTAGATAGCCGATATCACCTGGAGTTAATTGCAGATAGCCAATATCACCTGAAACTAATTGCAGTAAGCCAATATCACCTGGGACTAATTGTAGATAGCCGATATCACCTGGAGTTAATTGCAGATAGCCAATATCACCTGAAACTAATTGCAGTAAGCCGATATCACCTCGAGTTAATTGTAGACAGCCAATATCACCTGGAACTAAGTGTAGCTAGCCAATATCACCTGGAATTAATTGCAGGTAACCAATATCACCTGTGACTAAGTGTAGATAGCCAATATCACCTGGAGTTAATTGTAGACAGCCAATATCACCTGGAACTAATTGGAGATAGCCAATTGTAGATAACCAATATCACCTGGAACTAAGTGTAGCTAGCCAATTGTAGATAGCCTGATATTACATGGAGTTAATTGCAGGTAGCCAATATCACCTGGAACTAATTGCAGTAAGCCAATATCACCTGGAAGTAATTGTAGATAGCCAATATCACCTGGTACTAAGTGTAGATAGCCAATATCACCTGGAATTAATTGCAGGTAACCAATATCACCTGTGACTAAGTGTAGATAGCCAATATCACCTGGAACTAATTGCAGATAGCCAATATCACCTGAAGTTAATTGCAGATAGCCAATATCACCTGGAATTAATTGTAGATAACCAATTGTAGATAGCCGATATCACCAAGAGCTAATTGCAGATAGCCAATATCACCTGGAGTTAATTGTAGACAGCCAATATCACCTGGAACTAATTGTAGATAGCCAATTGTAGATAGCCGATATCACCAAGAGCTAATTGCAGATAGCCAATATCAGATTACTTAGCCAATATCACCTGGAACTAAGTGTAGATAGCCAATTGTAGATAGCCGATATCACCAAGAGCTAATTGCAGATAGCCAATATCACCTGGAGTTAATTGTAGACAGCCAATATCACCTGGAACTAATTGCAAATAGCTAGTATCACCTGAGGAAGGGGGGGGGAGGGCAGCCCATTTTGTGGGGTGGGGGTGGGTATTGTATATATAATTGACATACGTGTTCCCAATATTGAAATATATTATAGTATGTTTAAATGTAGTCATTGATTTGTCTGCAGTACTTATTTTCTACGCAAAATAATTTGTTTATTTGTAACAAATTAGAATATTATTTTTCTACAAGAATTTTTAATTAAAACAGATTTTACACAGAGAGATCAGATGGTAATTAAGAATCAAATACAATCTCCATTCCTTATGGTGTCCTGAATCCACTTCAGATATTTGGAAACGTTAGTATAAACTCCTGGTTTTCCCGCCACGGCACATGGGACGTTCCCCCAGGAAGTGATGCCATGAAGTTGGGAATTACACACCAGAGGTCCACCAGAGTCTCCCTGGAGGAAATGGAAAGAAACCAACAACTTTAGCTTTTCTTAAAGGGGAAAATGTCAGCTGCGCCGAAAGATGCAGGGAGCACTAGTAAAGGAATAATTTCTTTGACCTCTGACCACCCATTTCCATCCCGAGAAGGCTATAGGTAACACATTGTGTGTACAGTAAAGATACTCGTGATTCTGGGTGGTTCAGTGCCTCCATATTCCCTTTCTCAGACCCCTTGTCTGGCGCCATAGGCGTGCGCAGCCTATTGTATAAGGGTGTGCACCCTAAAGCACAAACACACGCTGCACGTGTGTGTATATATATATATATATATATATACATACACACACATATACTGCTGTGTGTGGAGGCACTGTGTGTCTGTGTGGGCACTGTGTGTGAAGGCGCTGTGTGTGTGAGGGTGCTGTTAGTGTGTGTGTAAGGGTGCTGTTAGTGTGTATGTGTGATGGTGCTGTGTGTGTAAGGGTGCTATGTGTGTGAAGGTGCTGTGTGTGTGAGGGTGCTGTTAGTGTGTGTAGATGCTGTGTGGGGGGTGCTGTATGTTTGGGTGATTGTGTGTATTGTGTGGGGGCCGTTTAGTAAATATCCCCCCTCCCTTCCTACCTTATGCCTGGGAGGGGGGATCCTTTCTGCTGCTTCCATCCCTGGTGGTCCAGTGGAGAGTGAACTCTAGCCTGCGGGGCTAGAGTTCACTCTTGTGAGATCTGAGCGTTGAATCACGCGAGAGGACCCGGCACAGCTGCTGGTTAGAGCTCTGCCGGTCCTCTCCTGCCTCCCTCCCTGCCTGTGGGTCGGTGGGGTGGGAGGCTGAGAGCAGAGCTGGCGCTCGGATAGCGCCGGCTCTGCATGAGCCGACAGGGGAGATCCCTGTCGGCACGCCTATGTCTGGTGCCTACGTCATACATAGACGGATTTTATGCCAGAGCACATAGAGAAGAAAATGTCTTTTTCCCCTTTTTGAGAATTCTAATATTTCTATTGTGTATTTTTGCATTTCTGCACAATATCCTGCAAAACTGTAATACCGGTAAGCAATTTATTCTCCGGACAAGTGTTTTAATTAGAAGGCATTGTCGATTTATCAATCTCTATGACTGTGACTAAGTACCCAAAGGAGGGTTGTTGGTCACTGGCCCTTTCTGTTATGCAATGGCCCCAGAAAGACTTTAATAACACTCATACCCCTGGAATGTGATAAAACCTTAAAACCTCCCGATGGCCAATCTATGAGCATATCATTTAAAATCAGCTGATATATGATAAATCACAGGTCAGGTACCTGACACGAATCTTTTCCTCCTTCCTCAACTCCTGCGCACAGCATGTCATCGTTTATCACATCATCAGGGTAGGCTTGTTGACAAGTGGCTGTAGAAACACTGTGCACGTTCACGCATTGCAGAATGTCAGGAAATGTGGCTGTGAATAAAGTGTTCGGAAGATGAACTTTTACAGAGAACCATCCGGGAATCTTTAGAAATATATAACTAATAAACAGCAGGTAGCAAACCTGTAAGTTTATATAATTAAAGGATCACTATTGTGTCAGGAAAACAAAGCAGTTTTCCTGACACTATTGTGCCCTGAGGGTGCCCCCACCCTCAGGGTCCTAAAACCCCTTCAGTCACTTACCTTAATCCAGCGCTGGGCTCCCTCGGCACTGGTGACCTCTCCTCCCCCGCCGATGTCAGCTCCCTCTGCCGACGTCAGCGGAGTCGAATGCTTTCCTAGGGACGCTCTGCGCGATGGAGGCATAATATGCCTCCAGCGTCGCAGATGCGCATCTAGTGGCTGTCCGGAAGACAGCCACTAGAGGCTGATTTAACCCCAAATGTAAACATAGCAGTTTTCTCTCCTGTTTTGCTTTTCGTAACGGCAGGCAGAGTCGTGTCCTTGCCAATCATGGTGGGAGACGGGTTGACAAGTAGATTATAGTGTGGATAATGGTCGGGTCTCTGTGAAGTTGCCCCACCGAGAAATGCCGGCTTGTGGTGAGCATTAAAAGGTTAAAAGGGAATTTTAAGCCTTGTGGGTGGATGTAAGTATATGCGGTTGGTCAATTAGATTGGCAAGGACGGTTTTATTAAGTTATTTACTGTATGACCCAATAGTTTATTAATCTGTTTGTTATATTTATGGAGTTCATAATAAGATTGAATGTGTTATGCAGTATTTACATCGTAATTAATGCTGTGGCCTGTTTTATCCAACATTGGTGTATGTCTTTATTGGTGGGTTTATGGGTAGGTTATGGTATGCCTAATTCATCTGGTTCCCACTACGTACATACATGTTCTGGTTTCCAGTAAACAATGGAACATGTCACCAACCCACCCTGGAGATAAGACTTTACCAGTATTAATGTCCTCATCATATCACGGTCTGTGTTACTTATTACCTGTTGGACTGCTAGTCGTACCCCAGCCAGAGACAAGGCACTTGGTATTTTGTTGAAGGTCAGACGATGCCAGGGGAATTGTCTGGACGTATGCATTTAGTTTGGCTGGAGTTGCCAGTTTAAGAAGCATGATATCATTTTCGTAGGTGTCACTATTAAAGTCTTTATGAGGACATATCTTTCCAGCATAGTTAAATTGTTCTCTTTCTTCATAAACCAACAGATTATGCTCTCCAAGACGAACCTGTAGGCTCCTAGACCATGAGAAAGAAAGGTGACATTTTGGATGACCACGTGTAGCTGATCTAGATCCCTCAGATTACTTTGTCATTCTACAAATTTCCTTCTTTGAACATTTAAGCAATGGTTTAGGACCTCGTCACTGAATAAGTGCTCTACAACAAGAATATTAAATCAAATGTAAAAAAGGTAGCAAGCTATTTAAGCTTCACTTTGAATTTAACGTGCTGCGTTTACAATTGTATGAGGGCTGGGCAATGCTTTTTAAATGGTACACTTTGCCCTATGCAAGCATTAACTTCCTCAAAGGCATAAAACATAAAATAAACTGATACAATCTAACCAGAATCCTTTCTTGTTGGCTGCAGGTGGCTAAGGACCCTAAATACATGTATAAAGTGAAAGATTTATTCCATGATTTAACGTTCTTGTTGCAGAATGCTCCAGATCGGGTGGAAGACGTTCTAAGATATTGCTTCAAACAAGGAAGAAATCTATCGGCAACTGAGATTAATACCTGCAATATTGGGGAGTCTGTGAGTAAATATTAGTTGTATTATTTAATGTCTCTATGACATAACACACTGTGTGTTTGTTGTAGGTTCCGATTCAGGCTTGCTGTATCCCTATATTGTTTTTTCTTTGAGCCAATTATTTTGGATCGGGGGAGTTCCACCAATTTGGCGTTATGGATTAGTAAATAGTATAGCTTTGGTCTAGGCTCACTGAGTTCCATACTTTGTGTAGTACACACCATTTACACAATATAGCCTGGCAATGCCTGTGCATTATGGGAGATGTACGTAACCCTTGCAGAAGCATAAATGGAGTCTTTATACTAAGTGCAGTTGGTAAGAAGAAGGATATTCAGTTTGCTGGTTGAAAGCATTTTAATCTTCTGGAAATCCCATCACAATAAGATGTCACTGGTGGTTCACTTAGTAAAATTCAATGTCACCGGGAATATTTGCTGTTATACATGGTCACCCTCTAGAATCGAAATGTTAGCACATATTGTGATTTCTTTGTGCTTTATCCAGTTTAGTAAAACATGCTGACAGTGATAATCTATGGAACGACCCGGGTAGTAATCTGAAACCCTTCCCTCACTGTAGGCAGGCTGCATGTTTCTGATCTGTCAGCTGTTTGAGCTATGGATCAAGACAAACCAGAATATCAGACTCAAGGCTGTAGGACTCTGTGTTTTCTCTCCTGCTCACTGCTTGACATGGGGAATGACATTTGTGCAATACTTTTCCCTAAAGCAAGATATGTAAATACTCACGGCAGATTGCAATGTGCAGCCGTCAAAACCCAGTTACTATCAATTAGAGTCCCACCACAAACATGCTCTGAAAAGTAAAGAATCGAGGACTGCCACGGCTGGGAGTGAGCCACGCAATTCTCTCCTCCAATAATTCGGTTAGTCGGGTGACCGTGAACTGGAAGAGAAAATATTACCGTTAAAAAGGACATTTTAAATAAACGAAGAACATTGTACTTATTGATTGATCATTTTAGCTGTGAAAATGGTGATATGTGAGAAAACTCAAAAATCCATGAGAACAGTACAAATCAGTGTCTGTATGTCTATCTAGCTATCTATCTATCTATCTATCTATCTATCTATCTATCTATCAATCTATCAATCTATCTCCACCAACGGATGCTCCTAGTGCTCACTGAGGACTCCAAGCACTCCACCAGATACCAGCAGCACTGCAATCCCCACGTCCAGCATTATAGCTTGGCTGGGATCTCGCCGTCCTCCACCCATCCTGCACCCAAGACCAGGATCCAGCTTCCAGTGGGTGAACCTCTCCTACTCCAAAGAATTTAGGAACAGCTCTTAAAAGAGCTAGTGATTATAATCCCAGGTGAGTATAGTGATTTAGCAATCCCCAGGGTAGATATAGCCTTTGCCCCCCATACATGAGATGAGACTCTATGTTGAGGGTAAAATAGGAACTAAATTTTAATGGAGGCATAGTGGCCTTTTATGCAGGTTTCCCAACGAGGGTGACACCCAGGTGGACCTAGTTGGGCACAGGGACACAAGACTAACAAGCCAATAAAAACAGAGTTTTACATTGAGACACTCCCATACAGTATACACAATCCCTGCCCTCATCCTGAGAGATAATTAAGGCAGGTAATGTATTAACATAATTATCCCCAGGCATAAAAAAACACATATTTTATAAAGTCTCATAAGTACCCCAAAACACAAAATATCCCGATAAATCTCCTGATAGCCCTGATCTGGGGGAACAACATATTTAAAAATCACCCAGATCGGTTCAGGGGTTCAAAAGTTAGCTGGAAGTCTCTTGACCGACCGCACGCATGGATTCATGCCCAAAATAGTTCCAGAAAATTAGGCTGTGTGGCCGCTCTATTTCAGGAACACATGAAACAGTTAAAATACCGAACGTAGAAGTTCGTCGGTGCACTTAGTCTAAGTATCTGGTTTAGGAGCATATTCCTACCGAACACCGCTATGTACATATAAATCCCACCGAACATAACTGGAGGTGGAAGTCCTAGCTGTGTTCGTGCTGTCGAGTGTCTGGTTTTAGTTCCATGCGTTCGATGACAAAACACAGCTGGATTTGTTCGACTAACAATTGGTGGGAACGCCTAGCTGGCGTTCGTCTATACGCAATGGTGGCCACCCAGGGGAGGCGCTCATTAATTGTTTCCCTTACAGTTTTGCACCTATGTTGAGTGAGTTTGAACGTTCTATTTGAAGATTCTAACTAGCGTTCTAAATGGGATATAGTGGAGGTCCCCTTTTGGGAGACGAAGGAGTTCCTTTCTGGGAGCGGGGGTTACAAGATACGAAGACACAGTACAAGTAAAAAGCACCCGAACAAGCGGTGGTTCCACCACATATATTATTTTATACTATGATCTATAAGCATACTATTCTATACTATGTTCTATAAGCATACTATTCTATACTATGATCTATAAACATACTATTCTATACTATGATCTATAAACATACTATTCTATACTATGATCTATAAACCTAATATTCTATACTATGATCTATAAACATACTATTCTATACTATGATCTATA
Source organism: Pelobates cultripes (assembly GCA_933207985.1). Taxonomy (NCBI): domain Eukaryota; kingdom Metazoa; phylum Chordata; class Amphibia; order Anura; family Pelobatidae; genus Pelobates; species Pelobates cultripes. Next base: position 1,862,656 of record OW240921.1, on the reverse strand, counting down.
AACATACTATTCTATACTATGTTCTATAAACCTAATATTCTATACTATGATCTATAAACATACTATTCTATACTATGATCTATAAACATACTATTCTATACTATGTTCTATAAGCATACTATTCTATACTATGATCTAAAAACCTGATATTCTATACTATGCTCTATAAACATACTAATCTATACTACGTAGATACGTACATACTCCACGCCAATGTTCTACCCAAGAACAATAATATTTATCTAGATCAATTTATTTGAGTTTGAACACTAATCTATTGTGTGGTATTGTATGAAACACATTGGCAAAATCCAAATAGATCACATCCATTGCAACACACTGATCTATACTTCCACTTACTTCTTTATAGAAGGCAATTATGTTTGTTTGACATGACCTGTGCTTCATAAAACCGTGCTAAAAAGGGTAACGAATACAGGACCTTAGAATTGCCTTAGAACAAGGGGTAGTCAAATTCAAGCCGAGGTCAAGGAGTACAGAAATCAGGAGAAGCGAGTAAGCAAAAGCCAAGGTCAAAAGCTAGAATACAGAATACGGAACAAGCACTATCAGTAACAAAATGGAACCACAACAGGGCAACGAAGATAGCCCTTTGAGTCCTTTTTATACTGTGGCTTGTTAGGATGGTAACCACACCCCCAAAACGGCAGATCAGAACATTTCAGCAGAACATGACATCATTAGCATCATGATGTTGACTCCCCCTTTCCGCATGACTTTATCGCGTCCGGCGTGAAAACAGCTGAAGAAAGAAGAGGAAAGCTGAAGGAGACCTACTTCCTTATGTAAGAGGTGAGTATCATGAGGGACATCTGGTTACCACAGAAGGGACCCTGACAATAACCACAGAATAACCACAGGTCTATAATTTACAGGCAAATATTTTGAACCCTTTTTGAATATAGGGACCACATCTGCCTTCCTCCAATCCTTCGGTACACGTTCTGAAAGAAAAGAATCTTATAATATTTAAAACAGAGGTTCACGTATTTCCATACTTAGTTCATTAAGTACTCGTGGATGAATACCGTCAGGCACTGGAGCTTTGTTTATGTTAACTTTCTTTAGCTGTTGTAGCACATCATCTCATATAGGATGCCTCTGATTTGTCCGATTTAAATGCCCTTTTCTTATTTTTACTCTCTTGTTTTACTTCTCTACTAAGCCACATTGGTTTGTTTGTTTTGTTTCTTTTATATTTATTACCCAAGGGTACATACTGAGAAATGTACCTTTCTAATATTTGTTTGAATAGTTTCCATTTATCCTCAGTGTTTTTATCACTAAGGAGTTTATACCAGTCGATATGTTGTAGAGCTGCCCTAATCTTATTGAAATTGGCTTTTTTTAAATTATATGTTTTAATATACCCCACTTACTTTTGCTTTTTTGAGTTTATTAAAAATTACCATATTGTGATCACTATTTCCCAAATGCTCCCCTACTTGAATGTTGGTTAAAAGATCAACATTGTTTGTTATGACAAGATCCAGACAAGCATCCTTTCTAGTTGGTGATTGTACCAGCTGTGACATGAAGGTGTAATTTAACACATTCAAAAACCTGATGCCCCTTGCTGAAGTACTAGTCCCTCTTTCACCAATTTATGTCTGGATAATTAAAATCTCCAATAATTAACGTGTTATCCTGATTTTCAGCTTTCCCAATTTTCTCAAACAGCTGTTCTTCCTCAATAATATTAACATTAGGTTGTTTATAACATATCCCAACCAATAATCGATTTCCCTTTGTTTGCCCCAAGCAGATATCAACCCATAAAGCCTCCACCTTTTCCTCGTCACACTCCACATGCCTAAGATTTGACTTTAACTCATGGTTGACATATAAACATACCCCACCACCCTTCTTGTTTTTCCTATCCTTCCTAAATAACGTGTACCCATTTAAATTAACTGCCCAGTCATGTGTCTCATCCCACCATGTTTCTGTTATGTCTATTATATCATATTGTTTAGTGTATGCTATTGCCTCTAGTTCCCCCATTTTGTTATTTAGTATGCATTAGTAAGCATACATGCTAATATTAAATGTATGCTTGCTAATGCAAGGAGCATAAATAACAAAACGGGGTAACTAATTGCATACACTAAGCAATATGACATCTGTGTGTTTCTTGACCAGGCTGACTGTGACATATTTGATATAACCAGTTTTCAGCATTTGATCATTTGTTTCCCCACACCTAATGGTTTCATTGATATATATTGTTGAAGGTTGTTTATAAATTATGAATGTGTGTGTGGCCAGTCCGTGTGACACAGAGTAACCAGAGAGTGATCATGCACATTTTTGTTCTGAACCAGCTGAGCAAGAATCGCTCCATTCTCGTCTCCCCTAACCCGAGGGAAATACTGTCACTGATAATATCATCTCAAATAACTGGTTAGAGGCAAAACACCAAAATATCCAATGAATTGCCGTATTTTGCTGACTTAGCGTAAACAATAATTACAGATAAAAAAAACTGCATTGGAAAATCATTGGCTGTAAGAGGTGACATTTAAAAGCCACCTTGAGGAGGCAAGAAGAGACACGTCTCCGGGAGAGCACTGGCAGAGAGCAGGTAACTGGAGTCATGGTTTCAAAATGATTATATTTCTATATCTGTAATTAAACCGCTAGCATTCATATTTGGGTTTTTGTAAAAAACAAGAATTTCACACGGAATTACGGCTACTTCTACCAGCCATGTTTATTATTGGAAATATAAATACAGAGTGAATCAGATTGTATGACAGACAGACAGGCAGACAGATGGACCGACAGACTCAAATTGCTTTCTGAGGGGCCCTCAGTGCTGCACCGTGGCGGTAGATTTACAAATAAACTGAAAACTGATTTGCAAAAGCAAGACGGAAATGTAAACATTGAGAAAACATCAGAAAACACTGAAAAACATCAGAACAGAGCAGATCCTGTTAGGAGTCTATTCACTAAGCAATGTGATGGAATGATAATTAGAATAAATCGATTTGTGATTAATTAATAAAACGATGCTTGTTACGATAGGCATTGCCAGCTCAGTAATGAGGATCAGAAATAATCAGGGGGGATCTCTTTCTTGTATATTTCACTAAAATAAATACCAGCATAGTGCAGGACCCTCTGACAATGACTGCAACTCCCATCACTCAGACTAACACACATTCCATCTCTGCTTTATGTCTACGCTGAGACTCGTATAAGGAGTAATAATTCTGGGGATCAATTGGAAACCAAAACTCTATTGCTTTGAAAGCTTTACGCAGAATCCCTCGTTCCATATTGCTCCCGTTATACGTGTTGTGTGATTGCTTGTTAGTTAAACTGTCTGACATTTATTATTATTATTATTATTACTAGTGCGATGTTTATTGAATTATATAGTCATAGAATTATAGGGTTTATTACATTATAGAGATTATTGTATTATTATAGCGATTATTGAATCATAGAGTTATATTATTATAGCGATTATTGTATTATTATAGAGTTATTGTATTATAGAGTTTATTGAATTGTAGATACTTCTCTCTTCTTAGTACATCCAGCATAGTATATGGTATATTCCTGTAGTGATATAAATTGATGGTGTTTTTAGAGAACAGGAATTACTCGACAGCTAATATAGATTTAGTTTTCGGGAACGATGAAATAACACCCACGAGTGATTCATATATGAATAGAGATGTATTACAGAAATTATCTAGAAAGAGCCTTAATAAAAGGAATGAAGGCAAAGTGGGAAATAGCCAACTCAGTCCGCATCGCTGGAAGTATAACTAGCGCCACATTATGTGTTTATGTACTAAATGTTTTAAGGTGTAGGGGATACCTTACAGGTGGATTGAGTTTATCACTACTTAACCAAATACTGTTTACTTTTCTAGAATTATAGAGTTAGTGTATTATAGAGATTATTGTATTATAGAGTTATATTATAATAGAGTTATTGTATTATAGAGTTATATTATAATAGAGTTATATTATTATAGAGATTATTGTATTATTATAGAGTTATATTATTATAGAGATTATTGTATTATAGAGTTATATTATTATAGAGTTATAGTATTATAGAGTTATATTATTATAGAGTTTATTGTATTATAGAGTTATATTACTATAGAGTTATATTACTATAGAGTTATATTATAATAGAGTTTTATTATTATAGAGTTAGTGTATTATAGAGTTATATTATTATAGAGATTATTGTATTATAGAGATATATTATAATAGAGTTATATTATTATAGAGTTATTGTATTATGGAGTTTTATTATTATAGAGTTATATTATTATAGAGTTATTGTATTATGGAGTTTATTGTATTATAGAGTGTATCCCACAACCTATTTCCGCTGGTATCGTAGAATGGCTCAGGAACAAGTAGTAAATCCAATAGAGTAGCAGGCACAATCAGCAATATAGATAAACACAAAAAGAGAGAATTCAGCGCTAATTATCACACAATTAATAAAGGTAGGCAGCAACCCAAAAGAAGGAGAACCCCTCAAGTCCTTCAGTGAGTAAACACAAGTAGAGAAAAAGATATGAGGGCTGCGCCAAAAGTCCAGTGAAGTATTGGTGGATCGTCGAAGATACTGGATAAAGTTTCCTAGTGGATGTAGTTACATGTGGTTTTGACCGTTCAGTATATAAAAATATACCTCTCTTGTATTTTCATATACTGAACGGTCAAAACCAGACGTAACTACCTCCACTAGGAAACCTTATCCAGTATCTTCGACGATCCACCAATACTTCACTGGACTTTTGGCGCAGCCCTCATATCTTTTTCTCTACAATCAGCAATCTAATCCAAGAATTAAACAAATCACCTTTCCCAATAACTGGACGACACACAGTATCAGGAGCAGAACTGATCTTTAATCACACAACCCCTGCTTTTATGCTGTTCTCCCCTGCAAAGGAGACACCCACAATAATTATTACAATAACCAATCGGGTACATGGTACAACCCACACATCTCCTCCCTCAGATAAACATTTAACATAATTAAAAAGGTACACAATTTTCCCCAAGTTCCAGATGTACCCCAAATACATAAGGTACACCCCTAAATGGAGGTGTAAAGTTTTGACCGACCGCACAGGCAACAGTAGCCGAAAACAATTCCATGAGTTTTGGCCTTGTGGTTGGTCTCTTTTCTGTGGCTAAAAAGTCCCGAACTCCATGCCATCCAGAGTTGTGTTTGCCTTCGGATGAATCCCATTGTTCGTGGTATTCAAACTACCAAACGGCAGGCCGTTCGGGAGTTTCTATCAGTCTCTTCCATAGCACTGGAGGTCTCAGCGGTGTTCGCTTAGTCTAGTGTTCCGATTTTAGTTCCAGACACTCGACGGCAAAACACCACTGTTCGGGAGTTTAAGATGGCCGCCGCCACGTGTTCGGCTCCCGAAATGGCGGCCACTCAGAGACTTTGACAACGAATTTGCGTTTTTCAATGGGGAATTCAATGAAGCGAACAGGGAGGTTAATTGAAGTCACACTTATGCATCAAGGCGGTCCGGTGTTTGGTAGTTTGTGTTCGTATGGTTAATAACGTATTTCAGTACAGTTTATGGGAACAATTAGACGAACGTTTCAATTCACACGAAAGTCTATGGAGAAACCAATGAAAGTGAAATATGCTGGACAGCCAGGTGGATTTTGCTACATAGAGTTATATTATTATAGAGCTTATTGTATTATAGAGTTTATTGTATTATAGAGTTATATTATTATAGAGAATATTGTATTATGTAGTTATTGTATTATGTAGTTATTGTATCATAGAGTTTATAGAATGATAGAGTTTACTATATTTTGTTCAGACGCGATGTTCTAAAATAACACATTGTATGTTACCAGCTCCTTTAATTACACTCTGGCATTAATCTTATTGTACAATAAAAATCATCAATAAAAGTTACTTGCGCACTATACCAAATCCCTATTTACATTTAAATAACTGGAAGATTTATAGTTCCACTCCAATGGCCATTAAAGTGTAAGCTCACCTGCCAAGTCAGGTAAAACTTCTTAAGTGGTTTCTACACTAACATTTCACCTTGCTCCTTTAAAAAGAACGGTAAAATCTCTAATGAGACAGAGAGGGGGATTTCTCTAACCCCGACATACTTATTAACCCTTAATAGGGAACACATGGGGTGGGCGGCAGCAATGTCTAATGAGACAGAGAGGGGGATTTCTCTAAATCCCTACATACTTATTAACCCTTAATAGGGAACACATGGGGTGGGCGGCAGCAATGTCTAATGAGACAGAGAGGGGAATTTCCCCTTCCCCTACACACTTATTAACCCTTAATAGGCAGCACATGGAGTGGGCGGCAGCAATGTCTAATGAGACAGAGAGGGGGATTTCTCTAACCCCTACACACTTATTAACCCTTAATAGGCAGCACATGGGGTGGGCGGCAGCAATGTCTAATGAGACAGAGAGGGGGATTTCTCTAACCCCTACATACTTATTAACCCTTAATAGGGAACACATGGGGTGGGCGGCAGCAATGTCTAATGAGACAGAGAGGGGGATTTCTCTAACCCCTACACACTTATTAACCCTTAATAGGGAACACATGGGGTGGGCGGCAGCAATGTCTAATGAGACAGAGAGGGGGATTTCTCTAACCCCTACACACTTATTAACCCTTAATAGGGAACACATGGAGTGGGCGGCAGCAATGTCTAATGAGACAGAGAGGGGGATTTCTCTAACCCCTACATACTTATTAACCCTTAATAGGGAGCACATGGAGTGGGTGGCGAGTGCAATGTCTAATGAGACAGAGAGGGGGATTTCTCTAACCCCTACATACTTATTAACCCTTAATAGGGAGCACATGGAGTGGGCGGCGAGTGCAATGTCTAATGAGACAGAGAGGGGGATTTCTCTAACCCCTACATACTTATTAACCCTTAATAGAGAGCACATGGGGTGGGCGGCAGCAATGTGACAATGTCATACACATTGCAGTGCTGCTGTCCAGGAGTAGTGGGAGTTTGAGCGCAGGGATTAATCCTAGTGTAATGGCCATACCTACCTCTAATTAGTATCAAGTAATCAATTCAATAAGCGATACATTTCTTTATCTCATTTAATTAAGATTTATTATATATAGCTCCTGGTCCTAAACCGTTTACAGGGCTTAGTAATTATTTCTTTATAATGCATTACCAACAGTGAGATTGATAATCAGACGTACAGGTGTAAAGAAAAAAGTATGGTTGAAGAAGTTTGAAATCTAAAATGGAGAAAGTGGATGGAAGATGTGTTTACAGTGAGATGGTTTGTAATGAGAGATAAATTCAGACAGGAGGACAATCACAGTATAGGTCTATAACTACTAGCGGAACGCTGTGTACTACCAACATAGGTAACATTAGGTAGGTAGGTAACTTTAACAGGTAGGTAATAGCATATGGTTTAGTATATTCTGGGATATGGAACTTGTCTTGTCAGAGTACGGTAAGAAAACGACTGGGCTGTGGACATGGTCTATACCACAAAATTCATTTAAAAAAGTCATCGGGGGCCGTTGGACACCCACCCGTGAACCATAGAATTAACTTTGAAATTCAGGTCACAATTAAAGAGTTAGGACATAGCTGAAATTTTGATTTTTACCAACTGTGGTATTTTCCTCAAAATTTTCCAAGTTGGGGTACAAATCTTCAGTGTTTGAAAGAAAAGACCCAATTAAGGGTACATGAAAAGTCATTATTGCTAAATACTGTTATTCCTCATTTTCCCCTTATTTCCCCTCACTGATAGCGCTATATATGACATGCTGTCTGGTGTACATTGACTACAATGATATTAAAAGTTTAAGAAAT
>OW240921.1:1810090-1854367 GCA_933207985.1 Pelobates cultripes | reverse complement strand
TCCCAATAACTGGACGACACACAGTTTCAGGAGCAGAACTGACAAGCCTTTAATCCACAGTCTCCTTATAAAGCATGCTCCCATGCAAGGGAGGGATTTACAGTAATTATTACAGTAGCCAATCCTGTCCTGGTAACCTCCCACACATCCCCTCCCCTCAGCCAGCATCATAATCCCCTTATCCAGCACACCAATTCCCCCCGTTTCTGGATGTACCCCTAAACGTAGGCGTACCCCTTTAAATCATACATCCCCGGGTAGTCCTGATCTGGGTGAACAACATATCCAAAAATCACCCAGATCGGACCAGGGGTTCGGGAAAAGTATGGAGGGAATAAAATGACCGACCGCACGAACAGAGATAGCCGAATTCGGTTCCATGTGAATGGGCCTTGCGGTCGGTCCTGGCATAAGGGAATAAAATACACGAAAGCCTCTGGCTATAGAGGCTAGGGAGGGTTCGCCTGAATCCCCTCGTTCGGTATTTTCTATTTACCGAACGAGGGGCCGTTCGGTAGTTTGGAACCGAACGGACCAGGGCTGTGGAGGTCTCAGCGGTGTTCGCCTACTCGAGTGTCCGATTTTAGTTCCAGACACTCGGCGGCAAAACACCGCTGTTCGGGAGTTTTAAAATGGCCGCCGCCACGTGTTCGTTTGTCGAATGGCGGCCACCCCCGAGAACAAAGGACGGCTACTTACTGTTCAATTACCCGTTTGCAACAATGTTGCAACGGGTAATTGAGGACACACTTCACACAGGGAGGTCTGGTTGTTCGGTAGTTTCATTCGAATAAACTAAGGGAATGAAACTACCGAACAATCAGAGGAATACAATTCCTTTTAAATACACAGAAATTACAGCAGATACACGGATGCAGCTTTATACAGTATTTTTGTAGGGTCGCCTGGTGCCATCCGCTACAGAGGTATTGTCACTGAGAAGAGAAGTCGCCTAGGTCAAAAAAGTCTAGATTACCACACCTTTATTAAGATGAATGAGGGATGGATCCCGAAGGGTCTGACACTGGGCGATACATTAGATTAAAAAAGGCCTGATGAGATGAGCTGCCTTGGGCTAAAAATGGTCCACACGCTGCTGTATTTTAGCTCTGAATGCCTGTTGACTTTCGTGACTGATCCGCCACCAACTAGGTTTCAAGCCGCCATCTTTTAGGGCACTTTCTGCCTGTGAAACAAACATCAGTTATAGATTGAATAGCAGTTAGTTGTCTCAAAGCGGGTGTGTCAGGCTCACAGTGGATACTGTGCCACCACTCACTCACTGGTGTCACGTAGCCCGGATTTAAAACAAAAACTTTTTTCACTGTTATAGATTGAATAGCAGTTAGTTGTCTCAAAGCGGGTGTATCAGCCCTACAGCGTGTACTCTGCCAGTACGCTGCCACCTCCTCTACTCCTCCTCCTCCATCCTCTTCCTGCCTCTCGAAGCAGTCCTCTTCTGCTGCCGTCTTGCTCCACATCAACGGATGGGGGCGTAACAGTGATTAAACTGATAACAATGGTACTAAACACACCACTCCTATCTGGTGGCACATTAGATTGCTGCGTGCAGTGCTTCCCAAATTTGTTGTGATCTGTGATGCAGGTAAACGGTTGTCCAAGTAGGTTGCAGCTTTTTGAGGGCCCACACCAACGCTATGCACTCCTTTTCAATGGCAGTGAATATACTTCACTGTGCAAAAGTTTACGGCTTAGATAAGCCCCGGGTTGCTCGCCACCATCTGCTCCGACTTGGCTCAGTACTGCTCCCAATCCAAGCATAGAAGCGTCTGTATGGACGAGAAAGTGTTTGGTTGGATCAGGAGAAGAAAGTACAGGTGATTTAATGAGCGCCGTCTTGAGCTGTTGGAAGGCCTGTTCACATTCTGGGGCCCATACTACTATCTTGGGGAGGTTTTTACACGCTCCTATATGGCACTTACTGGGCTTTAGGGTCAGTCCGGACTCCCTAATCCGGTCTATTACTGCTCCTATGTGGGTCAGGTGTTCGGGCCAGGAGCTGCTAAAAATGTCTATACCATCCAAGTAGGTGTGTATCAGTGTGTATCAGGGATCCTTAGGACAGGTGTCAATCCATATCTGCTAAGTGACCCGATGTTGGGGTAACATTCCCTATTCTGCTCTGTGTCAGTGTATCAGAGGCTCACGAGGACAGGTGTCAATCCATATCGCAAGTGACCCTATGTTGGGTAACATTCCTATTCTGCTCTGTGTCAGTGTGTATCAGGGATCCCTAGGACAGGTGTCAATCCATATCTGCCAAGTGACCCTATGTAAAAAAGGCCTGATGAGATGGGCTGCCTTGGGCTAAAAATGGTCCACACGCTGCTGTATTTTAGCTCTGAATGCCTGTTGACTTGCGTGACTTATCCGCCACCAACTTGGGTTCAAGCAGCCAGTGTGTACTTTATAAATGGCTTTATAAAGCAGTGTGTACTTTATAAATGGCTCCACCTGCCACCCGTACAGCAACACAGTCTACAGTTAGGAGGACCGACCAAGCATCTTCTTCCATCTGCCTGTTACAGAAATTACTGCCGTGTACACGTCCACTGATAGGAGACGCGAAGGTATTAAACTGATAAAAATAGTACTAAACACACCACTACTATCTGGTGTCACATTAGCTTGACCGCGCAGTGCCCCAAATTTAATGTGATCTGTGAGTAAGGTAAACGGTTGTCCATACAAGTAGGTTGCAGCTTTTTGAGGGCCCACACCACCGCCATGCACTCCTTTTCAATGGCAGTGAATATACTTCGCTGTGCAAAAGCTTACGGCTTAGATAAAAATCAATGCCGTGTACACGTCCACTGATAGGAGACGCGGAAGGTATTAAACTGATAAAAATAGTACTAAACACACCACTCCTTTTTTTTGGTGAGGCTTTACAGGACAGAGTGCTTCTCCATGGGACATGTTAACTCACGGGCAGCTGGCTCATCAAGGAACCACAGCAGCTTTCCATGTACAGGTAAGACACATGCAGACGGTAAGGGTTCAGGCTCTTCTTACTGGAGGATACGCTGCAAGCCTGTTGAACGAGGTGACCTTGCTCGGGTCCCAGGTGTACGGTTCCTAAAATGGCTGCCATATACACGTCCACTGATAGGAGACGCGGAAGGTATTAAAACTGATCAGAACAATACCAAACACACCACAAATAAGGTTTCTCTCCTGTATGGCTCCTCAAATGATGCTTAAGATTAGAAGCGGCTGAAAAGCATTTCTCACACTCCGAACAAAAATATATTTTTTAACATTCTCTCCACTTTGAACGAAATGACGTTTGGGAAGAGATTAACATAATTAAACACAGGCAGTAAAAATACAGTTTTTAGCCATACACTGTAACTTTAAAACTACACATCCCATCTTCATAATTACATATTTGGAATCAGCACACTTAAAACATAAACATAACCAAAAATCAGCCAAACCATCCAGGGGTTAAAAAGTTAGCTGTAGGTCCCTTTTATGACCGAATCGCTAGTTATTTTCCTTCTGCCCAAAACAGTTCCATAGATTTGGGCTGTGAGATGTCGGGTCTATTTCAGGTTGAAAATCCACTAAGTCCCATCGCCGAATGGGACTTAGTCTCTGCAGCTGAAATAATTTCCCATTTACTGAACCAAGTGGGAAATAGCAAGGCAGGCACAAAGGGTTTGCACCAGGTCTGGGGACACAGGGGACACCGTCTTAAAGGGGCCGTGTCCCCAACAAGTCTGGGGACACGGCCTTAAAGGGGCAGTGTCCCAATCTTCCTGATGTCCCAAAAAAGGTGTTTAAAGGGCCAGCACCAGTCACATAAAGAGTCCATAAGCCCCAATATGCCCACCGACAGTCTTAAAGGGCCATACACACCAAATAAAAGTGCATACATTTTCACAATCTCCCAGGGGCCATAGTCATGCGGGAGGAGGCTGGCAAAGAGGCTTCTCCACAACCCAGGGAAACAGGGCAATTTGCCATTTAAAGGGCCCGTTACAAATAGCAGTTTGTAACAAGGTGTCAATCCATATCTGCCAAGTGACCCGATGTAGGGGGAACAGTCCCTATTCTGCTCTGTGTCAGTGTGTATCAGGGATCCTTAGGACGGGTGTCAATCCATATCTGCCAAGTGACCCTATGTAGGGGGACCAGTCTCTATTCTGCTCTGTGTCCGTGTGCATCAGGGGCTCTGAGGACAGGTGTCAATCCATATGTCAAGGTGTCAATATGTCATATGTCAGGTGTCAATCCATATTGATTGTGATGTAACCGTGTGTGGTTCCCTTATTTACCACTATAATGTCTTAAAGCATAGAACTTAGTAGGGCTAACCATACAGATATCTTAGCCATAATTTTATATAGTGTAAGAGATCCTCTATTTAACATATATAAATAATTGAGAATACAATATAAAATAAGGATTGTCTTGAAAGCAAGATTGTCTTTTTGTATATTTATTATATAAAAATATAAAATCCATTATAGCAGAGTTTATAAAATTAAATTACATGCTTGCAAATATCATTAATAGGTTAACATACCCTTCTGAACATGTCATCATGTCAGCCTCTCTGTCATTTTAAGATGGAGCAGCGTCTGTCTCCAAGTCTCTCCTCTGTGTCTTAACATTTAAAAGTACACCTATTTATACCTCAGATGTCTCCATTTTAGGTTACTGTAGTTCAAATATGAAAAAGTAACACTTCTTTTACTTTATTCAATTTAGGACCTCCCTAAACTTGGCAAACATACAAGGCCATAACTAAAGGGTGCATACGTCATGGAAATTTTCCTGACTTAGTTCAAGATGGCATCTTAAAGTCTGAATAGGTTATATGTTGTTTATACTAAGTTGTAAGTGTACAGTCGTGGGAGATTCCCGGATTTGGGGAAGTTCCATTAACTTGGGGTTACCACAGTATATTGTGTACTGCAAGAGTCATAGCATAGCCTTGAAGCTTGTTTATGCATTATTGTTATTGTAATTCGTCTGGGACAAAATGGCGCAAACATATTATGCACTGAGGTTATTGCTTAAAGAAACAGTTATGAAAACAATATGTTCCATTTCTAACACCTTGTCAGTTTGCAATATCTCTTAAAGACAAAGTACACAGTTTAAGAAATACAACATTTCATTCTAAAACTTGTAATATTTGCATTTGCCCATAACAGTGATTTAGGAATGTTAGGTGATTTCTGCCCTTTATGGATTAAAACCAGACTCTGTATCAACTGTGTAATTTTCCATGGGAGTTTTGCCATGGATCCCCCTCCGGCATGCCACAGTCCAGGTGTTAGTCCCCTTGAAACAACTTTTCCATCCCTATTGTGGCCAGAAAGAGTCCCTGTGTGTTTTAAAATTCGCCTCCACATTGAAGTCAATGGCGTTTCGGGCGGTTCGCCGGTTCGCGAACACTTGCGGAAGTTCGCGTTCGCCGTTCGCGAACCGAAAATTTCAGGTTCGCGACATCACTATGTAGGGGGTGTAGTGTGTCAATGTGTGCGGTGGGATAGGGGCTGCATTGTATGTGTAGGGGGTGTAGTGTGTCAATGTGTGCGGTGGGATAGGGGCTGCATTGTATGTGTAGGGGGTGTAGTGTGTCAATGTGTGCGGTGGGATAGGGGCTGCATTGTATGTGTAGGGGGTGTAGTGTGAATGTGTGCAGTGGGATAGGGGCTGCATTGTATGTGTAGGGGGTGTAGTGTGTCAATGTGTGCGGTGGGATAGGGGCTGCATTGTATATGTTGGGGATGTAGTGTGTGACTGTGTTGGGTGGGATAGTAGCTGTATTGTGTACGTAGGGAGCGTGTTGTGTGAATGTGTCGGGTGGGATAGGGGCTTTATTGTGTATACTGTGTATGGTTAATAATAAATAAATGCTAATATTTTTAAAAGAAATGTGCTCGGTAACGAATGGGTCAATGATAGTCATTAATCCTTGTGGTTTTTATGAACGCTAGGAAAAGGAATGATTAAAGGACCACTATAGTGCCAGGAAAACATACTCGTTTTCCTGGCACTATTGTGCCCTGAGGGTGCCCCCACCCTCAGGGTCCCCCTCCCGCCCGGCTCTGGAAGGGGGAAAGGGGTAATAACTTACCTTTTTCCAGCGCTGGGCGGGAAGCTCTCCTCCTCCTCTCCGCCTCCGATCCTCCCCGCCGGCTGAATGCGCACGCGCGGCAAGAGCTGCGCGCGCATTCAGCCCGTCGCATAGGAAAGCATTTACAATGCTTTCCTATGGACGCTTGCGTGCTCTCACTGTGAAAATCACAGTGAGAAGCACGCAAGCGCCTCTAGTGGCCGTCAATGAGACAGCCACTAGAGGATTAGGGGGAAGGCTTAACCCATTCATAATTATAGCAGTTTCTCTGAAACTGCTATAATTATGAAAAAATGGGTTAACCCTAGCTGGACCTGGCACCCAGACCACTTCATTAAGCTGAAGTGGTCTGAGTGCCTAGAGTGGTCCTTTAAATGAACAGCAATTACTTATAGCTACGACCACCCTTGTGACATTATCAGTGAGGTTCTTTCACAAAACAACAAATTGGAGTGAACTAAACAGGTTTTTTAAAACTCTGGCTGAAATAGTCAAATTTGGATTTTAATTCACTACAATTCCCTAAAATTCACAACTGTACCATGTAGTGTGTGAGGGTGGGACTGGGAACCTCCGCCAAACACGCTGCCTAGTTATCGCCGGGACACCACCAGCACTCCAGCCCCTAGCCGCTGCAGCTTAGCTGGGGGTCTTGCCGTCACTTCCCACCTTGGAACAGGGTCCTGGATCCAGATTCTAGTGATTAAACCTCTTGTGCAGAGAGTATAACTGTATAACTGGTAGACTCAAACACTAGTCGAGACTGAGGTGAGTGAAAAGGAACTGATTTGTTATGGCCAAGTTGCCTGCTTTTATACACAGCCCCCAGCATGGGGTCTTCACTCAATGCAAGACAAGCCTCTACCATAAATCTCTGTGCCTGGGAGATAATTGTATTAGAGACCAGTAAGCTAATTATCTCCCAAGAACAGGCAAACATAAAAATACCCCAAAACAGCATAAAATAGCAATAACCCCACCAATAATATATTTCCAAATAGCGCTCATATCCAGGCAGTGTAGGGGAAACTCCACTGTGTTAAAGTTCTGTCCGGCTGCAGACTTGGTCCTATGCCCAAAATAGTTCCAGGGCATTTGCTGCTTTTCCCGGTCAACTTTCGTGAGTTCCTGCGTCCGAAATATAGGGTGCTCCGGCTGATTCTTAGGTAGCATTTGTGCCCCTTAGTCTCAGGCACCTTCCCTCCAAAAAGTGCTTTCCTCATGCCGAAAACAGTTCCATAACATTCGTGGTTAAGTCCTGCTGAGGTGACCTGGGACCCACAAAGTCCTCATACTGAATTTAGTTACATAACAATCGTTGGTAAATAGCGCTGCGGACAATTCGTAAGTTTCTTCATGCGAACAGACGCCGGGGGAGTTATCGTTTGGTTCAGTTCCAAAGAAGGGAAAGTGCCGAACCAGGGGCACCCAGAGTAAGCTGGGGGAGGCCTGGCAGGTTAACTCCCAAACAGGGTCTTTGGATATGGTCCATAGTCCTTGGGCAAGAGGCTAGCTAGCAGGCTCCTCCAGGAGCTCGTGGCACACAGAGATGAGAAGAGAGCAGTTTAATATTTTCTTTGTTTAATCTTTTCTGAAGTCTCCCCTGCTCGGAGACTTCCTAATAATCTGCTCTTCTGATTTATGAAAAAGTTCCACCTCCACCACATTTTCCCATTGAATTTTCCTTCTCAATCTGATCTTTATCTTTCGTGCAGACTCCCATCGTTTGTCTCTATATTAACATAAATGTCCTTCTTTTAAAGCTGGGAGAGTGGGGCCCCCAGCACTATATGTTGGCTTCTTTATAACCATGACTTGGTGCTTTAAAATGAGTAACACGATTCACCATTGGCTGGTCCCACAGAAGTAAATTCCCAGTCAGTATGTGAATGTGCAGGACCCGTTGGGGTGGTTTCCATTCTTTCTCCAGATATTGTATGTTTTAGCATGTTACAGATGGAAGGGTGCATGGAATGATAACAGCGAGCAGACCTTCCAAGACTTTGTAAACTAATGCTGATTTGTCTTCCAGAATTGGACATAGTCAGGCAGGATGAAGGCTGTTGGAAATCTTCTGTTGGCACTTGGTGAGCACCTTCCAGTTCTATACTATAATAAATTAATCAAATATCAGTGACAGCTTTTAATATATATTTATTTCTCTACAGTTCTGATCTCAACACTTGGCCAAGGGCTCTCGGAATCAGGTAATACAGTATCCAATTTGTCAGGGAGCATAAAGTATCTTGAAATATTAAATCCAAGAAGGATCATGTTAAGGTAGCCTAAATGTTTTGCTATTACACCCATATTTAGGGACATTAACAGCTTCAATTTTAATATTATTTTTTATTTGTTATTTTTTATATTTTTGGATTAACTTTTAAAGTGATTTTATATTTGAAAAATATTTTAATAATTTGATATTTTGTATAGTTTTTATGTATATTTTTGTAATATTTTGTAAAATATTGTTAAACATTTATCCAAAAAGATAAAATCATTTAAAAAAAAAAAAAAAAAAACTTCGCCAACAATTTTGACTCAAGGCCAGCATTAGAGATTCCAACATCCGTTCTATGTTCCACTCCGACAGTTGGTCCTTTTTGAGCACTATGGGGTATCAGGAGACCAGAGATGTATACCAGACAGGCAGCAAGCATCGGTAGCATGGTGGGGTATCGGGACGGGAGCATGGCTGGGTATTGGGGTTATTGGGAGATTGGACGGGTATCGGCAGCAGTTGGGTTATTGGAGGAATAGCAGGGTATCAGGATCACGACAGGGTATTTGGAGAATAGAGGGTTATCAGGAGAATGGTGAGGTATAGCAAATCTGATGGACAAATCAGAACATTGATGGTACAGTTGTTCACTGAATTCTAGTGAATTAACATCTAACTTTGACCGATTGGCTATTTCAGCCTGAGTTTTGAAACCTGTTTTTTAGTTCACTCCAATTTATTGTTTTGTGAAAGAACCTCACTGATAATGTCCCAAGGGTGGTCGTATACATAAGTAATTGCTGTTCATTTAATCATTCCTTTTCCTAGCGTGCATTAAAACACAAGGATTGACTATCATTGACCCATTCGTTACTGAGCACATTTTCTTTTAAAAAATATTAGCATTTATTTATTATTAACCGTGGATACAGAGCTAGTATATGAATATAGGATGAAATGACTGTGGCAAAAGTAACCTCGCCACTGGGTTTTGGAGAGGCCTGCTTGCCAGCCTCTTGCCCTGTGACTATGGCCCCTGGGGTGTATTTTTTTGCCTTTTAAAAACACTATTTGTGCATATTGGGGCTTGGCACAATGCCCCTGGGACTTTTAACTCTAACAGATTCAAACATGTGGTGGCGGCCATCTTAAATTGTCCAGAAGTGTTTTGTCGTTGAGTGTATGGAACTGTTTTGGTCATGGGACCATGTGCACGGTGGGGCAAAAATAAGACTTCCAGGAAATTCCTGAACCCCTGAACCGATCTGGGTGATTTTTTTTAATCTTGTTCACCCAGATCTGGGCTATCAGGGGATGTGACTTTTGTTGTATTTTGGGGTACTTTTGGGAGTTTGTAAAATGTATGTGTTTTTTTTTTTCTTAGAGTTGAGTTAGTCCATTGTTTTCATCGATTTATATCACAGGCAGAGGGGAGGGATTGTGTACACTGTATGGGAGTGACTGAATGCAAAACGATGTTTTTGTTGGCTTGTTGTTCCTCTGTCCCTGTGCCCCACAAGGTCCACCTGGGTGGTAACCTTGTGGGGAAAACTGTATAAAAGACCAAGCTATCAATAAACCTGTTTTAGAGCCTTGTCTCGTGTGTGTGTGTGGGGGGGGGGTGGGGGGGAAAGGCTGCATCTACCCTGGGGCTTGCTATACTCTGTATACTCCCCTGAGCTATAATCACTAAGCTCTATTAAGAGCTTTTTCCTGCTACTCTCTCTATGAGGAGAGGTTCACCCACTTGAACCTGGAGCCATGTCGTAGGCCCAGGGTGGGTAGAGGACGACGAGTTCCCAGCCAAGCTACGGCGGTTCATGGGATCTGCAGTGCTTATGGGTCTGGTGCGGTGCCATGGTCCCTGGTAAGCACTAGGAGCATCAATTGACAGAGGGTCCATTACAATGACAAATAAGTGTATAGATCTCTATTCAAAAATATAATTATATTGATTTCTGACATTACAGCTTTTTTTCACAAACATCAGGAATAGCAAAAATTTATTATTATTATTATTATTATTATGATATTTATAGAGAGCCGTCAAATTCCGCAGCGCTTTACAATGGGTGGACGAACAGACGTGTAGTTGTAACCAGACAAGTTAGACACATAGGAACAGAGGGGTTGAGGGCCCTGCTCAATGAGCTTACATGCTAGAGGGAGTGGGGTAAAATGACACAAAAAGGTAAGGATAGTATTAGACTAGTGACAGTTGCAGAAGAGGAATCAGTCAGGAGCTATTAACAGTTTAATTGATACGCTTTTATGAAGAAGTGGGTTTTTAACGATTTTTTGAAGGAGTGGAGACTGGGTGAGCATCTAACGGAGGAGGGAAGCGAGTTCCACAGGAACGGTGCAGCCCTCGAGAAATCTTGAAGGCGAGCATCAGAGGTGGGAGTACGGACAGAAGATAGACGTAAGTCTTCAGCAGATCGTAAGGGCCTAGACGGGACATACTTGTGTATAAGGGAGGATAGATAGGTGGGAGCAGCATTATGTAGAGATTTCAAAGCAAAAAACAGAATTTTAAATTGAGCTCTATATTTTATGCCAATGTAGGGATTGACAGAAGGGTGAGCAGTGACGTACATACCAGGGTCGCGGCTGCGACCGGGCCCTGCCCACCAGGGGGCCCGGCCGCCCCTGCGACCAGGTATGTACCCACAGGGCCAGCCTCTTCTCCTGGGGGGCCCAGGAGCCGGCAACCTCAGGGCCCCTCGAGGCTGACCCCAGCGGGCGGGCTGTCTGGGTGGCCGGCGCGCGAGGGAGCACTTTCCCCTGTGTGCTCCCTCTTCCGCTCCCTCGCGCACCGCACTGATAACGGAGCCGGAAGATGACGTCATCTTCCGGCTCCAGCATCCCTACGCGGCGCCCGAGGGAGCGGAAGAGGGAGCACACAGGGGAAAGTGCTCCCTCGCGCGCCGGCCACCCAGACAGCCGCCCGCCCAGGAGCCGAGCAGCACCACCACTGGACCCCAGGGAATCCGCCCAGCACTCCAAAAGGTAAGGCCCACGTATCAATTTTTGCACCGGGGCCCCATGGGTCATGTGTACGCCACTGAGGGTGAGGCATGGGAGGTGCGGGCGGACAGGAAGATGAGCCTTGCCGCTGCATTCATTATGGACTGTAACGGCGTTAGTTGGGAGCACGTAAGACCACTGAGAAGTGGATTTCAGTAGTCAAGGCGAGAAAGGACAGTGGAATGGACCAATACCTTAGTCGCATCTGGCGTTAAATTGGGGGCGGAGGCGCGCAATGTTTTTGAGATGGAAATGACAGGATTTGGTGATAGATTGAACTTGAAGGAGAGGTCGGAGTCAAAGAGAACACCTAGGCAGCGAGCCTGCGTGGTGGAGCTTATGGTAGCACCGTTGACTTGGAGGGAGACAGACACAGGAGTAACAACACTTGAGGGAGGAAAGACCAGAATTTCAGTTTTGGTCAAATTTAGTTTATGGAAGTGGGCAGCCATCCAGTTAGAAACAGCAGAGAGGCAGTCAGAGACACTATTCAAGAGGGACAGAGAGAGATCAGGAGAGGACAGGTAGATTTGCGTGTCATCTGCATAGAAATGATATTGGAAGCCAAAGGAGCTAATGAGTTTACCAAGGGAGGCAGTATAGATGGAGAACAGTAGGGGACCAAGGACTGAACCTTGGGGGACACCAACAGAGAGGAGTTGGGGAGAAGAAGCAGAGCCAGAGAAAGAAACACTGAAAGAGCGCTGGGAGAGGTAGGAGGAGCACCAGGAGAGAGCAGTATCTTGTAGACCGATATTGCGGAGGATGAAAAGAAGCTGTTGATGATCAACAGTGTCAAAAGCCGCAGACAGGTCAAGGAGAATTAGGATAGAGTAGTGACCACGAGATTTTGCAGCGAGTAGATCATTGGATACTTTGGTCAGTGCCGTTTCCACAGAGTGCTTAGCGCGGAAACCAGACTGAAGCGGGTCTAGCAGAGAGTTGGACTTGAGGAAGTCTGTCAATCTCGCATACACAATTTTTTCAAGGATCTTGGATGCAAAAGGCAGTAGCGAGATAGGACGATAGTTGGATGGGGAGTTAGGGTCAAGATTGGGCTTCTTTAGAATTGGGGTTACAGTTGCATGTTTGAAGGGCAA
Source organism: Pelobates cultripes (assembly GCA_933207985.1). Lineage (NCBI taxonomy): Eukaryota > Metazoa > Chordata > Amphibia > Anura > Pelobatidae > Pelobates > Pelobates cultripes. The sequence goes on along the minus strand of OW240921.1, from coordinate 1,841,898 downwards.
TGGAAATATACCAGAGGAGAGAGAGATTGAGAATTTTAGTGAGAGGTGGAGAAAGAGAAGAAGACAGAGTACGGATGAGATGCGAGGGAATTGGATCTAGGGAGCAGGTGGTGGGGTGGGAGGACTGGAGCAGAGCAGAAACTTCTTCCAATGTAGCAGGTGTGAATGAATATAGAACAGCAGAGGGAGTGAAGTTAGGGGAAGTATTGTAAGGGGAAGAAGAAAGATGAGATCTCTTCTCTGATTGTAGAGATCTTGTCAGTGAAGTGAGTTGCAAAGTCTGAGGTGGTCACGTTAGTAGGTGGAGGAGGAACAGCAGGGTGAAGAAGAGAGTTAAATGTGTGAAATAGTCGTTTGGGTTCGCGGGAGAGTGTGGTTATGAGGGTATTGAAGTAATTAGCTTTTGCAGAAGAAAGAGCAAAGCTGTATGAGCTAGATAATTGAAAACAGTCTGTAAGTAGTCATATTCTACTTTTACATTTAACATAAGAGCTAGTCTTTAACTTATTAACTTATTATGTGTATTATCAATAAAACCTATTTTGGATTTAGTAAAACAATTACAGAAGGCGAGATAGATGAGTCATCATAGATCGAAAACCAATATAGAATATTCCTCTCTTTCCAGAATCTCTCCTTTATCCATACGGACCATCGGAGGGTGACCAAACTACTCCGGTGGAAGATGATGGAGCATCTGCTGAAATTCCTATTTCAGTTCCTTTTAAATTCTTTAGTAAGGAATACAATTCTCTGTTTGTAAGTATCATTCTCTTGAACTGCTCCACCTTCTTCAATGCATCAAAGACCAAACTTGTTAAATGCATCAAACGGTAACAAGAAAAACATATCAGTAATTTGTTTAACTCTTTTCTTCCATTAGGTAAATAATAACGGAGTGATTTCCTTTAAGACAGCAGTTTCCCAATACACACCAGATGCTTTCCCATTGACCAATGGGCAAACATTTGTGACACCATTTTGGGGAGATGTAGACAATAGGTTGGCCGGCAAAGTGTATTACCGACAGAGCACAAAGCCCGATCTGTTGAAGAGTATCACAGACGACATGGAGAAACATTTACCTGGTCAGCATTTCACTGCAACTTGGGCGTTTATAGCTACCTGGGACAAAGTGGCCTACTATGCATCGGAATCTGAAAAGGTGGGCTCAGTGATTTTTTTTATTTTATTATTTATTTATTTTTTTATGTTTAACCACATTCAACATTCTGCTGATGATGATGGAGTTATAGACAAATACCATATGTTAGCAATGGGAGATATATGTAGAAACGTAATCAATTCAGTAATTGTAAAGGGACAACCTGCATAAATGTGTTTTATCTTGTTTTAGTTTGTCTCTGATCTACAGGTGAGACTTTGCAATAACTAATGATATTACATTCTCTCTCCACTAGTGCTAGAAGGAGCAGCAATCTTTGCTTCCAGTGAAGCCAATTGTAGCAGACCATGGGTAACCCGACCTGTTACCTCTGCTAATTCGTTCACTCAGCCACTCTGGAACCATTAACACATGCAGACATCCATTCCCCCAGTAACCAGACGAAACATAGTTCTGACAGTTAACTTAGTTTATTCAGGCCACACACAGCTTTTATGCACAGACCCCTACATGGTCAAATACAGGGTTTTCAATCCCAGAATGCTCTGTACCTGAGAGATAATTGCATGAGGAAAAACCTATAATCCAAGTATCTCTCAGGTACAGAAAATCCATACAAAATATACAGTACCCCAAAAGTGTCCCCACAAAAAGTACATTCCCAGATAGCCCTGATCTGAGTGTATAACATATCCAAAGATTGATCAGACCGGTTCGGTGAAACAGGAATGCCATTGAGGTAAAGTTTTGACTGGCCAGACACTAGGTGCTAGCCTAAAACAGTTCCAGGGAAATAGGTGTCCTGGCCGGTCTCTCTTCGGCGGGTTCAGGTGTGAACACCATGCAAGGGAATCTCTTTTTATTTCAGGGTACGAATACTCCCCCGGTAGTTTATATCTCCCAAACGTCATTCGTATAAGTGAACAGGAAATAGAACCGGCAGCGGTCTAATCTTTACCGGAATTTGTGCCTAAAGACATAAAGAGTTCCAGGCACTCGACAACAAAGTACCGCTGCCCACTTTCGGGAAACAAGATGGGCTCCGTTCTTTTGTCTACCACGTGTGTTTGGTTATATGAAATGGCGGCCACCCATGGGTAGCATTCATTAATTACTTCCCTTGCAGTTTCACACTTAAGTTGCTGGTGTGAACGTTCTAATTGGGTAGGGGTGGTCCTCGTTTGGGAGACTAATGGAATTTTTGGAATTTGTTCGTATGAAGTACTCCCGACACAAACAAAATGGAGGGAAAATACAGAAAATAGGAGGTGAGTTCCGCCACACCGATCTCTGCTTCCTTGCAATACTTTGTATATGACTGTGAAAATCTTATGACATGGAATGAGTAAAATCTCCTACAAGGAGAAAATGCTAAACAATGGCACACTTGTGGGGAAGTTTTTGTACAAATGTGAACATATCCTTAATTTGTAAATAAGAGCCTCCATTCAATGTCAAAGCAGAATATGAGGCCTGTTGGCATGATATTAAAATACTGGCATTTTGTCAACCACAAGAGATCTCTGCTCAATCACTGAATACTCAGGACTTAACATGTGGCACAGATCTTATTTTAGTCTCAATGTTATGGAGTAGACCACCCTAAAGACACAAACCTTCTAACACATCATCTACCATTGCAACCTGGTTTTCACTTATTTTATTTTCATTTGTTTTTAAATGATCACATATAAAACAATTTGAAGTGGGAATAATGTAAAAGTGGACCATTCATTTGTTTTTTTAACTTGAAGACTTTGTCAAAACAGAACTCCGGTAAAATAATTCACAGTGCCCTTTTGTGTATTTTAAAAATAAATTAAATCGGGGGCGGGGCCGGATCGCCGAGCTGGACGGTCGCAAGGGTGATCATCTCCGGCAAATCCCTCTACTTTAAGCCTATAATCCTGCGAATTTCAGCCTGAAAGCTGACCGACAGCACTGGTCCTTGGCCCAAAGGAGGCACTGGATCCAGGGAGAGGCTGGCTCCTTGAGTCCCCTGGAGGAGGAATCTTTGAAACCCCAGATGGGTCCTACTCTGGCGGTGAGTGGGGCGGACGGCCGCTGCCCCACTATCCCGCCCAACGATGCCTGACCTAAAGGCCCGGAGCCGAGTGGATCTGGCCTTGTTTCCACCTCCTCCCCCCCGGACCAGGGGGTTGATCCCGGTCCTTTCCCTGGGACCCTGACCTCTGCAGTACAATCAGGGCCCAAGAACAAGACCACCCTGATCAGCGACCCCGGCACCTCGCCCAAAATGGCTGATGCCATGCGCGCAGAAGACAGAGAAAAGGAATACCCTTGCCTCAAGCTACAGCCTGACCGCACAGACCTGGACAGAGACTCACTTGCAATGCCTCAACAGGCCAGAAGCCGGCAAAGGGAGCACAACGAGACAACACTTACCCCACGGAACAGGCAAGCGACTCTGAGAAACCCTACCTTTCAGCTTACTGGTCTCCACTGTAATGAGCCGCACACCTCTGCCGTATAGCTGGACATTCTTCCACAGCATGCCATGAAAGAGCCATGATGAACAACTGACAGTCGGCATGCAGCAGTGGCTGGAGAGGTGCAAGGAGGACACCCCCAAGTAGAGACTTACATGGATGTCCTGCCTGAGTGTCCTGCCGAACTACACCTGCATACTATGGGGACTACACAGGCAAGATCCAGCACCCATTATGAACTGACCACAGGCCCCCAAGGTGACCATGTAACTTCCCACTGCAAAGTAGCAGCTCTGTCCTTAAATCTTTTACTCCCACTAGCCACTTGCCTGGTGCCATTAGCATTAAATCATCATGTGGCTGCAAAAAGTTAGACACCTGCAGAATATTGTGCCCTTAGTTTAACTCAGCTAGACCGGTGAGCCTCGATTAGCTACACCATGCTAAATTGTTTTAAAGTATTCTATTCTGTGAAAAGCGCCCCACTACTCTCTGCAACAGGGCCTGGTCTCCCAGTGGCAATAACAGTTTGTACCTTTTCTAAGGTTTCACTAGCCTATTATAATAACCTGTAACAACGCAAGCTCCTAGCAAACCATGTCTTAGACCCGATCTTAGTGATGCTAAACACTTGGCCATCTCGACAAGGTATAAAATGCATGTCTGTATACGCTTGCGCTGCGACTAATTCTTGTTTTAAACCAAAAAATGTGTGCAGCTACCCATGACTAGAGATGTCGCGAACTGGATGCTGTCCAGGAAGTAGGAGGGTCTGGGAGGGAGGGTCTGCTGGAGATTGGCCGGGACGTGTCACCTGACAGGAGTTCGCCGCGAACAGCTCGTGGCGAACCGTTCGCGAGAAGTTCGCGACATCTCTAGTCATGACATACTGAGTTTATACTTTAAGCCTGTAACCATTCATAATGCAACTTAAATCTGTCAATGTTATGCAATGTTTGTTTTCATTGCACTCCAAAAATAAAGAATATTGTGATATGATGATGATTTTTTTTTTTTTTTTTTTTTTTACACCAATGTCCAGGTTAACACATTCCAAGCTGCCCTCACAACTGATGGGTTGAGATTCTTCATCATCCTGAACTATGGTGACATCCAGTGGACAACCGGCAAAGCCAGTGGTGGTAATCCACTTACAGGCTTGGGAGGAATTCCAGCTCAGGTACAGAATGAACAGAACTCTGCAAAGAGATAATATCGTGTTCAATCCATTACTACTCCTTGTTTGGCAAGGAGATTAATTTAAGACCGAACTGCAATTTGGTTAAATTTGGGTTTAACAGGTGTTTGGCAGAGTTCCCAAAATCCAAGCTGAAATATGCTTTAGCTAACCAAAACGAACAAAGTCAAACATGTGGTGGGGCATGGGGTAGGGTCAATATTCTAAATTCTGCCTATGGTGCCAAAAAAGGAGATGATTTATGGGAAAAATAGATGATTGTTAGGCTACTAAATGTTGATTTTATTCACTTGTGAGAAGTGACCAAAAAAGGGAAAAACAGGAGGATCGATTAAAAAAACCCTATAAATGTCCCCTTTATATATAAATGTTCTATCTTTGAGATATAATGATTTGGCAGCACTGCGATTTCTTGCCGCACACAAATCTACCTCTCGTATCTGGAAATAGAATTTAAAAAAAAATGTTTTGATTCCAACAGGCTGGATTCAATAGTGGTGACGAAACTCACTACTTCAATATTCCTGGGTCCAGAACTGGTGAAATACTCAACATCAAGTCAACTTCTAATGTCAACTATCCAGGTCGATGGATCTTTAGAGTCGATGATTTTCAAGTTCCCGGAGGCTGCTTGTTCAAATGTATGTTAATTCTCTTGTTTTTTGGGGTCACTGTCTGAAGATAAACTATAGGTGGCTGCAGATAACCTAAACGTTATAAATATTCAAAAGACCTCAGTTAGCATTCTGACCTCCATCTCTGATTATTGTAGCCTTCACATAATCCCTTCCCTTGCAGTCTGTCATTGTCGTTAGTCCTAAAACAGAAGGATAACATAGTATTAAAACCTCCTATTATCTCGGGAGAAGTAGAAAGAGCAGGTTTGGTGTGGTACAAGAGACCTAGTTAAAAACCTACAGGCACTACACTAGGCTGCATTGGTTATAATGCTTATAGGGTTCCTTAATTTTATCCAAATGGATGTTGCAAGCTCATGTACAGTTACAGTTACTGAACTCAATGAGATATATTTGGCATTAGGAAGTGTTCCCTGTGTTTATCTGTGTATTAACATTTGAACTTTTGCAACTTCTAACCTCTCAGAGAGAGAAAGTCCCACTCTTTTTAGTGTGTGAAAAATTATTTTTCAAATATAGGGGGATATCAATAATAAAGAAAAAGGGAAAACTGTGCCAATGCTCGTATGAGTTAAAATCCCATGTGTCTCATCTTATTCCTCCCTCCCCTCATCTTTTCCTCCCTCCCCTCTTTTTATTCCCTCCCTCCCCTCTTTTTATCCCTCCCTCCCCTCTTCTTATTCCCCCCCTCCCCTCTTCTTATCCCTCCCTCCCCTCTTCTTATTTCCCCCCCTCCCCTCAACTTATCCCTTCTTCTTTATTCCCTCCCTCCCTCTTATTCCCTCCCCTCTTTTTGCCCCTCCTCCCTTTCTTATTGTCCTCCTCCCTCTTCTTATCCTCCTCTTCTTATCCTCCTCCTCTTCTTTCTTATCCTCTCCTCCTCTTCTTATCCTCCTCCCTCTTTCTTATTCCTCCTCTCTTTCTTATCTCCTCCTCCTTCTTATTCCCTCATCTTATTCCCCTCCTTTCTATTCCTCCTCTTTTTTTACCTCTCCTCGTCTTATTCCCTCTTTTTGTCCCTCCTCATCTTATTCCCCTCTCTTCTTATTCCCTCTTTTTATTCCCCTCCTCCCTCTTTCTACTTCCTTCCTCTGGCGTGGCCGAGCTGCACTCCGGTCCGCGGTGGCCGGCCGGGAGTGATAGGAAGGTTTACACAGTGTGCACTTCCTGTCAGTCCGGCCGGTTACAGGAAACAGAAACTCCGCGCTGAACAGGAGTTTCTGTTTCCTGTAACCGGCCGGACTGACAGGAAGTGCACACTCAGTGTGCACCCTCCTATCACTCCGGCCGGCTGGCGGCACCGCGGACCGGAGTGCAGCTCGGCCACGCTACAGGGGAGGGGGGGGAGAAGCTGCAGCCGCCTGACCGCTCTTCACAGAGCGCTCAGGCGGCTGCAGTATTTAAAGGGCCAGCCCCAGGTGCCGACGGCCCACCGGGAAATTTCCCGGTATCCCGGTGGGCCAGTCCGGCCCTGTCCTCCATCCCTCCCCTTAGACATTCCCCTCCTCCCCTCACCCCCTTAGTGGTAATCTCCCCCTCCTAAGTGGTCATTATCCTCTTTCTCCCCCCCCCCTTAGTGGTCCTTACCCTACTCCCCTCTCCTTAGTGGTCCTCCCTACTTACCCCCCTTTGGTGGTACTCCCTCTCCCAAACCCCTTAGTGGACCTCCCCCGTCCTCCCTCAGTGGTCCTTACCTCCCCTCCCTCAGTGGTCCTTACTCCCCCTCTGGTGGTCTTTACCTCCCTCCTCCTTCCCTAGTGGTCCCCTTCTCCTCCTCTAGTGGTCCTACTCTCCTGTTCCCCTTACCTCCCCGGTGGTCCTACCCTCCCCTGTGGTCCTAACCTCCCCTCATGGTCCTACCTCCCCTTGTGGTCCTTACTTGTTCCCTCTCCCCTACCTCCCTCCTCCCCTTGTGGTCCTTACTTGTTCCCTCTCCTCCCTCTTGTGGTCCTTACTTGTTCTCCCTCCCCTTTGTGTCTACTTGTTCTCCTCTCTGTGGTCCATTGTCCTCCCCCTTGTGGTCCTTACTTGTCCCCCTCCGCTGGTGGTCCTTGCCCGTGTATGTAGCGTGGCCGGGCGGCGCGGAACGCGGGACAGGAACCTCTGTTTCCTGTACCCGGCCGCCGGCGGACTGAAGGGAAGTGCTCACTCAGTGAGCACTTCCCTTCAGTCCGCCGGCGGCCGGGTACAGGAAACAGAGGTTCCTGTCCCGCGTTCCGCCACGCTACATTGAGAGACCGGCGGGAGGGAGTGCTCTGCGCTTCCCTCCTGCCGGTCACTCAAATCCGGCTGCCCTCCACAGCAGTGCTGCACCGCCTGAGGCTTGTAAAAGCGCTCAGGAGGCGCAGCATGAGGAGCCGCCGGGCGAAGGGATCCGGCGCCCCCTGCTAAGGTGCGCCCTAGGTGGTGCCGGCCTTGGGGGTACCTCAGGGATCTGTACTTGGACCCATTCTCTTTAATATTTTTATTAGTGATATTGCAGAAGGTCTTGATGGTAAGGTATGTTTTTTTGCTGATGATACTAAGATATGTAACAAGGGTTGATGTTCCAGGAGGGATAAGCCAAATGGCAAATAATTTAGGTAAACTAGAAAAATGGTCAGAATTGTGGCAACTGAAATTTAATGTGGATAAGTGCAAGATAATGCATCTTGGACGTAAAAACCCAAGGGCAGAGTACTGAATATTTGATAGAGTCCTAACCTCAACATATGAGGAAAGGGATTTAGGGGTGATTATTTCTGAAGACTTAAAGGTAGGCAGACAATGTTATAGAGCAGCAGGAAATGCTAGCAGAATGCTTGGTTGTATAGGGAGAGGTACTAGCAGTAGAAAGAGGGAAGTGCTCATGCCATTATACAGAACACTGGTGAGACCTCACTTGGAGTATTGTACACAGTACTGGAGACCGTATCTTCAGAAGGATATTGATACCTTAGAGAGGGTTCAGAGAAGGGCTACTAAACTGGTTCATGGATTGCGGGATAAAACTTACCAGGAAAGGTTAAAGGATCTTAACATGTATAGCTTGGAGGAAAGACGAGACAGGGGGGATATGATAGAAACATTTAAATACATAAAGGGAATCAACACAGTAAAGGAGGAGACTATATTTAAAAGAAGAAAAACTACCACAACAAGAGGACATAGTCTTAAATTAGAGGGACAAAGGTTTAAAAATAATATCAGGAAGTATTACTTTACTGAGAGGGTAGTGGATGCATGGAATAGCCTTCCAGCTGAAGTGGTAGAGGTTAACACAGTAAAGGAGTTTAAGCATGCGTGGGATAGGCATAAGGCTATCCTAACTATGAGATAAGGTCAGGGACTAATGAAAGTATTTAGAAAATTGGGCAGTCTAGATAGGCCGAATGGCTCTTATCTGCCGTCATATTCTATGATTGAAAATCAAACCATTATTCACGTGTGAGTAACAGGCGTGGGAGGTGTGGCTAAAGCTGCGTAAACAGAAACGTAACTGATTAAACTCCTTAATGGGAGATTATTGAGCAGTGAGAATGCAGGGATGTGATCTATACACCAAAACTGCTTCATTACCTTTAACCCGTTAACGCCGTTACGGCGTTCTATGCCGTCCCGCATTAAGTGGGCTTTAAAGCAGTTGCAGCGGCATAGAACACCGTAATGGCTTTTAGCCCCTGGAGGTCCGGTGTACTCACCTGCGCCGCGATCCTCTTCTGGAGGGCTGCCTGACAGCCCAGGGAGCCCTCCCCCGGCAAATGAGGCCCTCGGGGGGTTTGTGATCGCTCTCAAAGAGCGATCACATGGCCCTCTATAGCTGGCTGTGGATGTGCCAGCAGGGGGACTGTCTGGAGTGTCAGGTGGGGAGGTGTAAAAAAATAAATTTATAAAACATGTTTAAAATAAAATCTCTCGCTTTCGCTCTTAACATTACTAATCTGGCAAATGTCAGTTTGAAAATGGAACGTTCTATATTTGACCCTGTAACTTTCCAAAACACCATAAAACCTGTTAATGGGGGGTACTGTTGTACTCGTGAGACATCGCTGATTACAAATCTGTGGATTTTCTTTGCAGTAAAACCTAACAGTATTATGACATTCACAGCTAAAATGTCAGACGGAAATACAAATTTTTAAAAAAATCTTATTTTCTCACATTTTTTTTAAATTTTATTCATAATAAATTATATTCCTTATATGAATAGTTAATGATAAATGAAAGCCTTCTTTCTCCTGAACAGAATGATATATAAGAAGTGTGGGTGCACTTAATGTGACAGTGATGCATTACGGTTGAACAGACATATTGCGCAAATTCCAGTTTTTGTTTACGTTTTGTTTTGATCAGAACGTGCACTATTGACTCTGTCCTGAAGGGGTTAATTAAGTTGTTTTGGTGACTATAGTGTCCCTTGAACCCTTAATAGAACACCCATGGAATGTGTGGCAGTAATAAGTAGGGACACTTTTATTAGCATAAAATATTATACTAATTAACTTTTAGAAGCAATAATGTAAAGCTGAGTTATATGTCATTGTCTTGTTAACATGTTAATACCTACATTTCCCATGCAGCAAGTTTTGCCAAAGAAGGTGAAGAGTTTTGGACAGATTCCACCTGCACCACCAAGTGTCTGTGTAAAGCTAATGGGGACGTTCCTTGCGCTGATGAATCGTGCTCTGCGTCTGCCGCCTGTGTGCCCTCAGGGTCCTTCTTCAAGTGCAAAGAAAAAGAGAAAGTTTGCTTTTAAAAACGTTTTATTCTTCTAAACTACTAAATCTATCAGACATTATATTCCTCCTAGATCCGCCACCTTGTAACCAATCTCAGCAGGTTTAGATACCAAATACCACGTAGTGTCCATTATGGAAATAAATCCCCAGATCTGTGACCTGAGATGGAATATGTTGTCCTGTTTCCTGTAGACTAGGCATGTCCCACACCCATATAATATGTATGGAGAATGGAGCATTCATTCCCACCACTCAGACTATGATCAATCAGACAATACATTCAGGTATTAGAAAATAATACAAGAGTTTATATTGTTCCAGTGATTCTATATAACCTGATACCTTTAGCATCCGGAATGGTAAATTAGAATGGTGAGTCGAGAAATGGTGATTATTGGGCCTGTTTAGGGAAGGTAAAATCTGTTCTGTCACTTTAAATAATTACCCAGTCAACTGATGGAATCCACTTATGCAAAGCTATGAATTTAAATAAAATACTCTCTGACATGTTTTCTATGGAAATCCGTTTTATTTGTGAATGTCTGTTGCTTTTTTTTTTTTTTTCTTACAAGCAATTCCCCATGACTACAATCTGTGTTTTTATTATATGATTTAGGGCACATTATTCCAGCGTTACGGACACTCCATTCTGGAAACTGCACAATAACTTTTAATGCATTAAACATTTGCAGAGGCAATTAATCTTAATTAAAAAAAAAAAAAAAAAACTTTAACTAATGTTCCTTAATTTAGTTGAAATCCCACATTAGGCTTGAGTTTTGCCCACGACTGAACATAGCTTGGACAGAATACCCTCATTTCTGTCTATGGAAACTGAACAACGAGTGTGTGACTGCAGGGGTTACATTGTATGGGTGAGGGGTGGTTGGTTCACAGGAATCAAATCTCTCTCTGCATCTTCAGTTTTACTTGGAGCAGGGTTTTTGGGGCTGATTCTAGTTCTTAATTTTCTCTTCTGAGCACCGTTGGCTGAACTACAAGTCCCAGAAATCTTTCCTACCTCTCCAGAATACATTGATCTTGGCAACCATACCGAGTTCTAATGGAGGGGGGACAGAAAGGGTGACGCTGGTACAATAACCAGCAAGAAGGAAGTATTTCAGAATGGAGAAGGTGGCACAGAAGATATAGAATAATGTAAACTTTCTTTTTATAAATACCCAATATAAGACGTGCGAAAGCTTTAACCCCTTAAGGACACATGACGTGTGACATGTCATGATTCCCTTTTATTCCAGAAGTTTGGTCCTTAAGGGGTTAAAACCACAGGTTGTCCGTACTGTTATCGGTTTTGTTTCTTACTTGGGTGACCATTTTAATATTGTTTGATAAGCTTTCCAAACAAGTTCATTGTGACAGACCCATCCGTATGGACTAAAAGTACTGTGTTCGTCTGTTTTGCCGTTTGCATGAACTCCCCCATTCGTGTGCTTTGTTTAAGGGAATGCCTGTTTTTTGTCGAACGGAACTACCGAACGGCCGGCCACCCAGAAGAGAAGTGTGCTGCTAGTTAACCTATTGATCCCAATTAGAACGTTGCGGTTAACCACAGACACTTCTCGATTAAAACCGAATACCGGGTGGTCGTCGTTTGGATGTCGACCACGAGGCGGCGGCCATTTTGACTATGCAAAAGCCCAGCGGTGTTCGATTATTTCACGGAACTCAAAACGGACACTTTTTCAACCGAACACCGCTGAAGCCGTCGACCTCCCCTTCTCAATCGACAAAGGCATACGAATACCGGCCGTTCAGGAGATTTAACAACACGAATGGACTTAACCCAGATAGCCTTCCCATGGAGTCAATCGCATACCGAAGAGCTGTAATAGACTTTGACTCCATGGCGATTGAACTATGCGTATGGGATCTGAGCGCTATTCGCCAATAATATGCACTCAGATCCAGGCGATCTGGGGATGTGTTATATGAATGTAATACGTTCGGCAGTTATAAAGTTCTGTATTTTAATGTGTTTTGTAACTTTGAGTTAAAATGGCGATGTGCCTCTGCTCGGAGAGATAATTGAATTACTTTCCAATTATCTCCCGAGCAGAGGGGAGGAAACTGTGATGCATGCTGGGAATATTGTGGGGATGTATGTCCAAAATGTCCCCATGTCCTTCTGTTATATCAGTCTCCCATTTGGTCCCCTAGGGGAGTGTCCACCAAGTGGGAGACCTGCATAAATACGGGCAGGTAGCCCACAGTAAGCTCAGTTCGTGTTTTACCCTCAAAGCGGAGCTTGGTCTCGTTATTGGGGGGATTTTATTACCGGCGACCAGAGACTGCTTATTGGGATTATTTGCCGCTTGGAAACTATTGCCGTTCGGCTGCTATTGGCGATTCGTGTATTTGGAGCTTGTGAAGGGAAGGAGCCGTACAGGTACCGTTCGGGAGTTTAGAGTGTTCCCTAGCTGGCGGTTCGCATGGTTATACGGCATACGCTACCAGACCACATTATTGCGAACGGGGAGCATTCACTAAACGGCGGTTTGTGCATTTACTACTGGAGGTACCGTAACATTCATATTTTTGGATTTGCTTTTAAAATTACTTTTTGTTTTAAAATATCAAAATACATTGTGTATATAAAATCCATAACATATTACAAAATTAAAATAGTTTTAATAGTATTAAATCACTTTGAAGGTTTATCCAAGGTCTCCATAAATATTAAACCGAGGCTTTAATCGGGTAAAGTTATACAGTAATAAGGAGTCTAACAGAAGTGAAATTGTTATCCCAATCCTGCTGTAGAGACCACTGTAGCGGAGATGCAATATTCCCCAAGTTATCTCCGCTTATAATCCAAGTGAGGCTCAGGAACAAGTAAATGGCAAATCCACAGGCAAGGTTTCCAGCAGGCAAAATAACAGCAGTATCCCAACAGCAATCCCAATAACTGCGTCCAGTTATTGGGATTGCTGTTGGGATACTGCTGTTATTTTTTTTTGCTCCTGAAACACACAGTTTCAGGAGCAGAACTGAAAGCTTTATTCCACACTGGCCTTTTAAAGCATGCTCCCATGCAAGGGAGGGATTTACAGTCATTAGTACAGTAGCCAATCCTGTCCTGGTAACCTCTCCAGAATACATTGATCTTGGCAACCATACCGAGTTCTAATGGAGAGGGGACAGAAAAGGTGACGCTTATCCCCTTATCCAGTACAGCAATTGCCCCCGTTTCTGGATGTACCCCTAAACATAACATACATCCCCTGGTAGCCCTGATCTGGGTGAACAACATATCCAAAAATCACCCAGATCAGACCAGGGGTTCGGGAAATTTATGGAGGGAATAAAATGACTGACCGCACTGAGTGAAGCAGCCGAATGCGGTTCCATGTGAATGGGCCCTGCGGTCGGTCCTGGAGTCAGGGAATGAATGGCACGAAAACCTCTAGCTATAGAGGCTAGGGACGGTTCGCCTGAATCCCCTTGTTCGGTTCTTTCTGTCTACCGCACGAGGGGCCGTTCGGTAGTTAGGAACCGAACGGACCGGGCTTGAGGAGGTTTCTAGGGTGTTCGGCTCTATTTTCATGGAACTAAAAACGGACACTTTTTCTGCCGAACACCGCTGAAACAACGAAACGCCTGGCTGCCTCCACGAAAGCATACGAATACCGGCTGTTCGGGAGTTTGGGAAGCATACGAAAGGACTTAACCCAGATAGCCTTCCCATGGAGTCATTCGTATACCGAAAGGCTGTAAGAACTTTGATTCCATGGCGATTGAACTATATGTATGGGATCTGAGCGCTATTCACTAATAATATGCACTCAGATCCAGGCTATCTGGGGATATGTGACACGAATGCAGAATGTTCGGTTATTGTAAAATTATGTATTTTTATGTCTTTTGGGATTTTATGTTTAAAATGGCGACTGGCTTTGTCCGGGAGATAATTTAGTTACTTGGTAATTATCTCCAGGGCAGAGGGGAGGGAATCATAGTGCATTGTGGGTAAAAACTGTGTCTATGTGTCTGGAATGTCCCCATATCTGTCTGTCATTTAAGTCCCCTAGGGGAGTGTCCACCAAGTGGGAGACCTGCATAAATACGGGCAGGTAGCCCACAGTAAAGCCAGATCCTGTTTGACCCTCAATGCGGAGCTTCTGTCTTGTTAATGGGGGGATTTCTTCTTCACGTTTAGAGACTGCTGGATGGAAACGAAAGCCACTTGGTGGATGTTATTGTTCGGCAGCTAGCAGCAGTTCGTGTATTGCCGTTTGGGAGTTTGGAGCGGATCCCGGTTGGGAGATTACCGCTTTCCCTGTATTTGGTTCGTGCACTACAGGTTAGGCGAACGGAGTTACTGATATTGCAGATGGGGAAGGTCTACTAAACAGCGGTTTTGCCTAAAGACACTGGAGGTGTCTTAACAACATCTATACAGGGGCATGATCAAAACTGCTTCATTAAAGGGACACTATAGTCATCCAGACCACTTCAGCTCAATGAAGTGGTCTGGGTGCCAGGTCCTTCAGGTTTTAACCCTTCACATGTAAACATAGCAGTTTCAGAGAAACTGCTATGTTTCATTAGGGGTTAATCCAACCTCTAGTGGCTGTCTTCCTGAGGGAAGCTGCGAGGGGTTTCATCTTGTATTAGTAGCGCTGCGGCAGCGACATGAAAGGCTTCAATTATGTTTTTGTACTGGAAAAGATGCCGGCAGTAAGTTAATATTGGTGAAGCACTGCAGCTCTCTGATTACATGGTTTAGGTGGCCGCGAGGCCTTAGGCGGCCGCCTAAATCGCCTAATTAGAGGGCCGCCTCTGGCCAAGAGATCCTGTCTCTGTGCAGCATATCAGTGTATCACTGAGCTCTACAGCAATAGAACTCACAGTAATGTGAAATTTGTAAGTGTATCACACATCACCTCATCAATACAATGCACAGGACTGGGCAGTGTTTGAAGATATCTCAGCCAATCCACTCCTTTCCTATAGGAAAGCATTGAGACACTATTGCGCATGCTTGGCGAAATGCTGCGCTGCACCAATCAGCATCTCCCTATAGAGATGTATTGAATTAATGAATCTCTATGGGGAGTGTACAGCGTGGCGCTAATCGTCAGTGCTGCACATTATGCAGCACTGACTCAGAAAGCACCTCTAGCGGCCATCTGAGGAGTGGCCACTAGAGGTGTTCCTAGGCTGTAATGTAAATACTGCTTTTTCTCTGATACATTAAAATGCCTATAGGGAATGACTATATGACACCAGATCAAACAGTAGTTGTTCTGGTGATTATAGTGTTCCTTTAATATTCCTGTGTACATTACTACGTTAAAACAGTAGATTTTATTAGCAGGGATCAGTATTTCTAAATCTACATGGCTCACTACTTAAGTAAAAAAAAAAATGAATCCTTAAGATGAATCCTTACAATGAATCCTTACTGTAATACTTATTTTGTAATATTTCTTTAATTGGAACTCAACTGCAGAATTTTCTGATTGCAGCAACAATAAGTTTCACCTCCTTTTATACTGATATGAAACAATGGTTACTGTATCTTTAAATACACATGCAGGGAAATAGGCAGTGCTAGTTTCCAACTTAATTAAGATGGAATGAGAAATTTATTAATGAAGCTGGACAGGCTTGCAATTAGAATAAGTTGATTATTGCAGGAAGAATTAGCCTTAGTAGCAATCCCTTATGAATAAGAGGAATAGCTTGACAAAGTGACACTTTAGTGAGCTTTAGATACTGTGTAACATAAATAATAGGAATTGGCTTGTTTGGCAAAAGTTTTACTTAACTTAAAGGCAGTTCTGGCACTGGAAGGGTTAATTCACCCAATGGAGGAGAAATTAGAAGTCCGTTTTAACAAGCCGAGGTCTGGGAGTGGAGAAGGTAGAATTCAGTGTTACAAGCCGAGGTCGAGAAGTGGAGAAGGTAGAAATCCGTTTTACAAGCCGAGGTCTAGAAGTGGAGCAGGTAGGATCAAAGTAGAGAAGCTGATCTCTCTGTAGCACCTGTGCGAATAATCCAGCCCTTTGAATCTGGCGCGGTCTTCCTAAGTATCGTGGAGGGGCCGCGTCAGAAAAAAGGGGCGGGGCTAAGCGCCGTGAACCCGGAAGAGGGTTCCGACGGCGAAATACATGCCATTCTATACCTGACACTTACAATGAATCCTTACGATGAATCCTTACAATGAATCCTTACGATGAATCCTTACGATGAATCCTTACAATGAATCCTTACGATGAATCCTTACGATGAATCCTTACCATGAATCCTTACCATGAATCCTTACCATGAATCCCTACCATGAATCCTTACCATGAATCCTTACCATGAATCCTTACCATGAATCCTTACCATGAATCCTTACCATGAATCCTTACGATGAATCCTTACAATGAATTCTTACCATGAATCCTTACCATGAATCCTTACCATGAATCCTTACGATGAATCCTTACGATGAATCCTTACAATGAATTCTTACGATGAATCCTTACCATGAATCCTTACCATGAATCCTTACAATGAATCCGTATGATGAATCCTTCCAATGAATCCTTTCGATGAATCCTTACAATGAATCCTTACAATGAATCCGTATGATGAATCCTTACAATGAATCCTTACAATGAATCCTTACAATGAATCCTTACAATGAATCCTTCCGATGAATCCTTACAATGAATCCTTACGATGAATCCTTACAATGAATCCTTACCATGAATCCTTACAATGAATCCTTACAATGAATCCTTACGATGAATCCTTACGATGAATCCTTACAATGAATCCTTCCGATGAATCCTTACAATTAATCCTTACGATGAATCCTTACCATGAATCCTTACCATGAATCCTTACAATGAATCCTTACCATGAATCCTTACAATGAATCCTTACCATGAATCCTTACAATGAATCCTTACGATGAATCCTTACGATGAATCCTCACGATGAATCCTCACAATGAATCCTTACAATGAATCCTCACAATGAATCCTTACAATGAATCCTTACAATGAATCCTTACCATGAATCCTTACAATGAATCCTCACAATGAATCCTTACAATGAATCCTCACGATGAATCCTTACGATGAATCCTTACCATGAATCCTTACAATGAATCCTTACCATGAATCCTTACCATGAATCCTTACAATGAATCCTTACCATGAATCCTTACCATGAATCCTTACCATGAATCCTTACGATGAATCCTCACGATGAATCCTTACGATGAATCCTCACAATGAATCCTTACAATGAATCCTTACAATGAATCCTCACAATGAATCCTTACAATGAATCCTCACAATGAATCCTTACCATGAATCCTTACAATGAATCCTCACAATGAATCCTTACAATGAATCCTCACAATGAATCCTTACAATGAATCCTTACAATGAATCCTTACCATGAATCCTTACCATGAATCCTTACCATGAATCCGTATGATGAATCCTTACGATGAATCCTTACGATGAATCCTTACGATGAATCCTTACAATGAATCCTTACAATGAATCCGTATGATGAATCCTTACGATGAATCCTTACAATGAATCCTTACAATGAATCCTTACGATGAATCCTTACAATGAATCCTTAGGATGAATCATTATGATGAATCCTTATGATGAATCCTTACAATGAATCCTTACAATGAATCCTTACCATGAATCCTTACGGTGAATCCTTACAATGAATCCTTACAATGAATCCTTACGATGAATCCTTACAATGAATCCTTACAATGAATCCTTACCATGAATCCTTACCATGAATCCTTACAATGATGATAGAGAAAAAAAAGATTAAAAAAAAAAAGCTGAGCAAATTTCTAGATTTTAATTGAACACAACTTTAATTTGCAGATTATTTTCTTTTTATAAATGTGCACATTACAAATATTGTACTGTCCCCCACCCCCTCTCTTTTAAAAAAAATCTTCCTCATTACAAGATTTTTCTATCTTGCAGATTATTTTTTTTATATCTGTACACATTGCATTTATTGTACTGCGCCCCCCCCCCCAAAAAACAATATCTCCCTCATTACAATCTTTTTTTAAATTATTTAGCAGATTTTAATTTTATTATTTTATAAATGTACACATTGCTTTTATGGTACTGCCCCCATCCCCTCCCACTCCCCCTAAAAAATTAATATCTCCCTCATTACAATCTTTTTTTATTATTAGGCAAACTTTGCATTTACTGCCCTCACCCCATCCCCCTCCCCCTCCCCCTAAAAAAAATATCTCCCTTATTACAATACAATACATGAACATATTGATTTACTGACCCCACCCTCTCCCCCTAAATTTTTTTTCCATCATTACAACTTTTATTTTGCAGACTTTTATTTTCTTATACATGATTAACACATTGCATTTACTGCCCCCACCCCCACCCCCTAAAAACATAATTTACATTACAGTCAATATAAAATAAAATAAAAAAAACACTTACACTTCTCTGAAGATACCGGCAGCTGCTCTCTCAGGATGCTTGGCTTGGAGAAAGGGTGTGAGGGTGTTCCGTCCCAGCGTCCTTCAGGTGGAGGCTATGCGCATGCGCTGTTACCGGCCATGACTCCTTGCATGATGTCACGGTACGCACTTGCATTCAGGCGCAGGGGAGATCACAAGGAGGAGCCATCGAGCCAGTCCGTCCTACACTATGCGGCAATGCCGACCACATAGTGAAGGATCGGAATTCTGAAGGCACGGCTGACGCGGCTCAAGAGAGGCAGCTGCCTTGGTGGCCCCCAGGAAGAACTGGGCTGGGGCTGCCTTTAGCCCTGCATTAAAGACGGCCCAGTGGCCATTTTTAAAATGCTTTAGGGCGGCCTGGGGGGCAATTGCCTCCCTGCCCCCCCAGCCCAGCCCGCCCCTGGCTGTATGGGTCAGTGTGTGTGTCTGCATGGGTCAGTGTGTCTGTATGTGTGTGTCTGCATGTATCAGTGTCTGCGTTCCTTTTTATTTTTGCGTGGATTTATCAGGGCTATTACATGTTACTGAGGATCCATTTTTTGTAATTCAGTTATTTTACCTGCGCATATCCGTGTAATTTCCTCGCTGTCTGAAGAATAGTGTGCTTCAGTCTGCATGGGTTAGTGCGTGTGTGTCAGCTTGCATGGTCAGTGTGAGTCAGCGTCTGTGTTAGTTTGCATGATTGGGTGGAGCAAATGGGGCGGCAATTTTTTTTTGCCTAGGGCACCAAAAATGCTTGCACCGGCCCTGTGCACTACATCATGTACTGCAACCTTCCGTATTGAGTGTTCTGAGTAATTAAAAAGCTCCTCTTTTTAGAAACATATGCTTCTAGGGTTCTTTTTTACAGTTTCGTTAAAAACGTTGCTTGCAAACCATGGATAACATGTAAAATCAACCAGAAAATCTGTTTCCTGAAATTACATACATTCTCCATAGGGAAGCCATGCATTGCGGTGTATAAAATGTGATAATGTAACTTTATCGATTAAAATAATTGAAATATTTTTGTATGTAATTGTTAAGACACCTCCAGTGTCTTTAGGCAAAACCGCCGTTTAGTAGACCTTCCCCGGCTGCAGTACAGTCTCCGTTCGCTTAATCTGTAATACACTAACCAAATGCAGGGGAAGCGGCAATCTCCCGAACGAGATCCGTGAACGGCTCCAAACTCCCGAACGGCAATACACGAACTGCTGGTAACCGTCGAACAGCAATATTCACCAAGCGGCTTCCGTTCCATCCAACAGTCTCTAAACGTGAAGAAGAAATCCCCCCAATAACGAGACAGAAGCTCCGCATTGAGGGTCAGACAGGATCTGGCTTTACTGTGGGCTACCTGCCCGTATTTATGCAGGTCTCCCACCTGGTGGACACTCCCCTAGGGGACTTAAGTGACAGACAGATAGGGGGACATTTCAGACACACAGTCACAGATTTTACCCACAATGCATTATGATTCCCTCCCCTCTGCCCTGGAGTTAATTACCAAGTAACTCAATTAACTCCAGGACAAAGCCAGTCGCCATCTTAGACATAAAATAATAAAAGACATAAAAATATATAACTACACAAAAACCGAACATTTCCCATTCGTATCACCTATCCCCAGATAGCCTGGATCTGAGTGCATATTATTAGCGAATAGCGCTCAGATCCCACACACATAGTTCAATCGCCATGGAGTCAAAGTTCTTACAGTCTTTCGGTATACGAATGACTCCATGGGAAGGCTATCTGGGTTAAGTCTTTTCGTATGCTCCAAAACTCCCGAACGGCCGGTGTTCGTATGGTTTCGTGGAGGCAGCCAGGCGTTCCGTTGTTTCAGCGGTGTTCGGCAGAAAAAGTGTCCGTTTTTAGTTCCATAGAAATAGAGCCGAACACCGCTGGGCTTTCGCTTGGTTTAAAATGGCCGCTGCCTCGTGGTCGACATACGAACGACGACCACCCTGAATTTGGTTTAATTGAGAAGTGTCTGCGGTTCTAATTGGGATTAACCAGCAGCACACTCCTCTCTTGGGTGGCCGTTCGTTCGGCAGGTTTGTTCGGGAAAAAAGAGTCATTCGAATGGCTGGGCTATAGAAACCAGCCATTCATACGAACGGGAAACAAACAGACGAATGCAAGCAGACAGATGGTTCTGTCACACGGCTCCCTCCATGTGGGACACTCCGGCAGACCCGGCTTGACCCTGTGACGGGTCAACTTGGGGATGACCGGACTAAGAGGTGGTGGAAACGTCTGTTTGTCGTGACAACCCATCTGCATTCCCGTTCAGCTTATAAGGTCTGTAGCTGATGGTAAAATTGTAGGGCTGTAATGCCAAGCTCCACCTCAGCAGTCTCCCATTGTCCCCTGAGACCCGGTTAAGCCAAACGAGTGGGTTGTGGTCAGTCACCAGGGAAAACTCTTGCCCATATAAATAGGGGCTTAACTTTTTCAATGCCCAGACCAAGGCCAAGCATTCCTTCTCCACTGCCGCATAACTCACTTCTCTGGGTAACAACTTTCTGCTGAGATATGCGACAGGGTGCTCTCCTCCATCTTCCCCGACTTGGCTCAGCACAGCCCCCAGTCCATACATGGAAGCATCTGTATGGACGAGAAAGCGTTTGTTAGGGACTGGGGCAGCCAAGACAGGGCATTCACAAGAGCCTGCTTCAGTGCCTGGAACGCAGCTTCACAAGCCGGAGACCACAGGACCTGCTTAGGCAAGTTTTTCTTGGTCAGGTCTGTCAGGGGCTTAGCAATAGCACTGTAGTCAGGGACAAAACGTCTGTAGTACCCTGCCGTCCCCAAGAAGGCCAATACTTGGGTCTTAGTGGTAGGTGTGGGCCAGTTAGCCACTGCCTCTACCTTGGCTGGCTCTGGTCTCTGGCTCCCACACCCCACTCTGTGACCCAGATATTGTACTTCAGCCATACCTAGATGGCACTTCTCTGGCTTCAATGTCAGGCCAGCGGCCCGAATTTTATCCAGCACAGTACCAGGTGTTCCTCCCAGGACCCACTGTAAATCGCAATGTCGTCCAAGTATGCACAGGCAAATTCTTGGAAGCCATCCAGGAGTCTATCCACCATCCGTTGGAAGGTAGCCGGTGCATTTTTCATCCCAAAAGGCATGACCTTAAATTGGTACAGGCCAAATGGAGTGACAAATGCCGACTTGGTGATAACATCCTCTGCCAGGGGGATCTGCCAGTAGCCCTTACACAGGTCTATGGTGGTCAGATATTGCCCCCTGGCAATACGAT
This sequence comes from Pelobates cultripes, assembly GCA_933207985.1. Taxonomy (NCBI): domain Eukaryota; kingdom Metazoa; phylum Chordata; class Amphibia; order Anura; family Pelobatidae; genus Pelobates; species Pelobates cultripes. The sequence continues at coordinate 1,820,015 of OW240921.1, read as the reverse complement.
CCAGTAATTCGTCTACCCGGGGCATTGGGTAGGCGTCAGTGGTGGTCCGCTCGTTGAGTCGCCTGTAGTCCACACAGAACCGGGTGGTCCCATCTTTCTTGGGCACCAGGACTACAGGCGAGGCCCAAGGGCTGTCGGAGTGCTCGATGACCCCAAGCTGAGTCATCTCCTGCATCTCCTTCCGCATTCCTTCACGGACTGCTTCAGGGATACGATAGGGGGGCTGTCATAGGGGGGTCTGTCCAGGGGTCTCTACCTTATGCACAGCTAGGGTGGTATAACCTGGTTCCTGGGAGAACGTCGCCTGCTTCTCCCATAACAATTGCTGCGCCTGTACCCTTTCCGTGGGGTTCAACCGGTCCCCTAGCTGTACCAAGGTAGTAAGGTCAGTCTGGGAATCCCTTTCTAATAGATCTGGAAGGGGTAAATTCTCAGAATCATCTGCGGCTGGGGCACATACTGCTGCAATATTCTCAGGTCTCTCTGGTATTCGTTCAGCATGTTCACATGAAAGGATCGCTGGATCCCTTCATCTGCACAGCTGGCTATCAAGTAAGTAGTGTCGCAGATCTGCGCTACTACGCTATACGGGCCCTGCCAAGATGCTTGCATCTTGTTGGCCTTCACAGGTTTGAGCACCAATACCTTTTGCCCAACCTGGAAGATCCGCTGTCGGGCACCCTGATCGTACCATCTTTTCTGTCTCCCCTGGGCTGCCTGGAGATTCTCCCTTACCATCAGGGACAGTTTCTCCATGCGGTCCCAGAGTTCCAGAACATATGGCACTATGGGGGTCCCCTCTTGCTCTGTCTCCCCCTCCCAGTGGCCTCTAATGAGATATAGGGGTCCGCGGACCCTTCTCCCATACAGCAGCTCAAAGGGGGAGAACCCAGTAGATTCCTGGGGCACCTCTCTATAGGAAAATAATAGATGAGGCAGGAATCTCTCCCAGTCTCTGCAAGTGTCTGTAAAGGTCCTCAGCATCTGTTTGAGGGTACCGTTAAAGCGCTCGCAGAGACCGTTAGTCTGTGGGTGGTAGGGTGAGCTAAGTAACGGCTTAATGCCACACACCTTCCACAGCTGCTGGGTGAGCACAGCGGTGAATTGGGTTCCCTGGTCGGAGAGAATCTCCTTTGGAAACCCGACCCTAGTAAAAATTCTAACCAGGGCATCAGCAACCGTCTCTGCCTCTATATTAGACAGCGCTACTGCCTCTGGATAGCGAGTGGCATAGTCCACCACAGTAAGAACGTATTTCTTACCTGATGGACTAGCCCTGGCCAGTGGACCTACAATGTCAACGGCTATGCGGGCAAAGGGCTCCCCTATAATAGGCATCGATAACAGCCTAGCCTTAGGGTGGTCCCCCCGCTTTCCTATCCGTTGACATGTGTCACACGTACTGCAATACATCCGCACAGCCTGGTTAAAGTTGGGCCAAAAGAAATTCTGTGAGATCCTATAGGCTGTGCGGCTGGACCCTAGATGTCCAGCTAACAGAACATCATGCCCTATCCGCAGAATCTCCTGCCGGTACTTGGCAGGTACCACTAACTGGCGATTCGGCGGAGAGGCAACACTCTTCTGGGAAGGCTTAGGGATCCTATACAGCCTGTCCCCCATCCACTCATACCGTTCCCCATCTACTCCTTCCTCTCCAGCATCTGCCCTGTCTTTGTACTTTTGGAGGGTCGGATCTGCCCGGGTTTCCCTCCCAAACTCCTCTGGGGAATCCCAGCTTAAGGGAACCTGATGTGGGGTACCAGTCGGGGAAGGAGATCTTACCTGGGTCTCATCAGCAGGTGGGCTGGTTCCGGCAGCACGGGTCTGGTCACGGGTGGTCACTGGGTTCACATATGCAGGGCCCATCGGAGCATAGGCTGAAACCAAAGGGGCCAAATCGTTTCCCAGAAGGACATCTGCGGGCAAGTCTTTCATCACCCCCACATCCACGTGTCTAGCGCCCACTCCCCAATCCAAATGTACCCGGGCAACAGGTAAACGAAACACAGCACCCCCTGCCACCCTTACTGCCACAGTGTCCCCAGTGTGCTGATGCTCTGAGACCAAGTTCTTTTGGAGTAGTGTCATCGTGGCTCCTGTGTCTCTCAGCCCATTTACCACTCGGCCATTCAGCTTCACGGTTTGCCGATGTTGCTGGCGATTATCATGGTGAGCTGCTTGCACTGGGTCTGCCTCGTGTAAGATGCCCCAGAACTCCTCCTGTTCTATGCAGTGAGCAGCAGGCTGGGGTGGCCGCTGGTTCCCACTGGCTGGTCTCCTCCAGGACTGTGCTTGATTGGCATTGTTCAAGGGGCACTCGGGACGCTTGTGCCCCAACTGCTTGCACCCAAAGCACCGGATGGGTTGAGAATAATCCCATGCATTAAATCGGGCTGGCTGCACATAATTGTTAGCTGGTGGTGCGGCTGGGATACGGTGTACTGGGGGTTGGTAGGCTGAAGGAGCGGGTATTACTGCTGGTCGATACTCCGGTCTGGCAGGGGCTTTAGCAGCTGTACCATCCAACTTGCGGGCATCCGTGTATTCGTCTGCCAGACGGGCAGCCTCGGGTAGGGTAGAGGGTTTTCTATCTCTGACCCACTCCCGGACCCCAGCAGGTAGTCTATCAAAACAGTGCTCCAGCAGGAACACTTGTAACACCTCTTCCCCAGTTACCGCTTGGCATCCTGCCATCCAGTGGGCTGCGGTACGATGAACTCTGCAGGCCCACTCCACATAAGAGTCCCCAACCAGCTTATTGGTTTCTCTAAACCTTCGCCTGTACGCTTCTGGGGTCACCGCATACCTGGCTAGGAGTGCATCCTTCACAGCCCGGTAGCTGGTGATCTCCTCCTCTGGGATGGCCCGAAACGCGTCACTAGCCGGGCCGGATAATTTCCCAGAGAGGATGGTGACCCATTCATCTGCGGGTACCTGGTGTAGAGCACACTGCCTCTCGAAGTCCGCCAGGAACCCATCAATCTCTCCCTCAGTTTCCACAAAATTTTTAAATGCAGCAAAGGGTACCTTCTTTCTTGCAAAAACATTATTATTGTATGGTACCTCTGCTGCTGCAGCTCCTCTTTCCCGGAGCGCCTGGTGTGCTGCTACTGCTGCCTGCACACGCTCCAAGATGTCAGCTGAGGGGTTGGGGCCAAAATGTGCCAGCCTTATTTGCACTGCCCGGTTAAATTGTAATTCCTCGGGTGTTAAATCCAAGGTACTGGGCACATTGACTCTCTCCGTTCCCGGTGCTGCATCCATCTCCAGTAGCAAAGCAATAATCTCCCGTTTCTTTAAATTGCTTGCTGACCTTCCTCGGCGTTCCAATATGTCCTTAAGTGTAGCACGCCTTAATTCCTTGTACTGCATGTCTTGTAGCTGACCTCCAATGCTGTGGGATTCATCCCGTCGCTTGCCACCAATTGTTAAGACACCTCCAGTGTCTTTAGGCAAAACTGCCGTTTAGTAGACCTTCCCCGGCTGCAGTACAGTCTCCGTTCGCTTAATCTGTAATACACGAACCAAATGCAGGGGAAGCGGCAATCTCCCGAACGAGATCCGTGAACGGCTCCAAACTCCCGAACGGCAATACACGAACTGCTGGTAACCGTCGAACAGCAATATTCACCAAGCGGCTTCCGTTCCATCCAACAGTCTCTAAACGTGAAGAAGAAATCCCCCCAATAACGAGACAGAAGCTCCGCATTGAGGGTCAAACAGGATCTGGCTTTACTGTGGGCTACCTGCCCGTATTTATGCAGGTCTCCCACCTGGTGGACACTCCCCTAGGGGACCAAATGGGAGACTTAAATGACAGACAGATAGGGGGACATTTCAGACACACAGTCACAGATTTTACCCACAGTGCATTATGATTCCCTCCCCTCTGCCCTGGAGTTAATTACCAAGTAACTCAATTAACTCCAGGACAAAGCCAGTCGCCATCTTAGACATAAAATAATAAAAGACATAAAAATATATAACTACACAAAAACCGAACATTTCCCATTCGTATCACCTATCCCCAGATAGCCTGGATCTGAGTGCATATTATTAGCGAATAGCGCTCAGATCCCACACACATAGTTCAATCGCCATGGAGTCAAAGTTCTTACAGTCTTTCGGTATACGAATGACTCCAGTAATGACATCATAATTCTTTGAAAGATTAATAATGTGACTCCAGAGATTGTCCTGAAAAAGGAAGAGGAAGCTTTAATGAGATTGTAATCATTGAGTTAGGCATTGCGTGATAGTACATTTATTGCTGCCGGACTTTGTCATATGCTTCAGACAGATGGCAGATAATTTAATTAGTGATTATTGACAATCATAGGAATAGAGGTGGATTAAATCAACAGGTAGCTGAGCTATTTCCCAGCAAATAACTCCCATCACTCCTCACTTTCACTTACATCTCCCCTCGCCCTAAATATATATAAATATATACTGTATATATGGCGAGATGAGATATATATACACACTGTATATACACTCTGTTCCAAATTATTATGCAAATTCTATTTAAGTGTCACAAAGATTAAATATTTTGTTTTTCAGTTTAACTCATGGATGACATTGTGTCTCATGGCTCTTTTGATCACTGAAAACAATCTCGGACACCTGTGATAATTAGATTGCCAGGTGAGCCCAATTTAAGGAAAAACTACTAAAGGAGGGTGTTCCACATTATTAAACAAAGCAACATTTTCATGCAATATGGGGAAGAAAAAGGATCTCTCTGCTGCCGAAAAGAGTGAAATAGTTCAATGCCTTGGACGAGGTATGAAAACATTAGATATTTCACGAAAACTTAAGCGTGATCATTGCACTATTAAGAGATTTGTGGCTGATTCAGAGCACAGATGGGTTCATGCAGATAATGGCACATTGATGAAGATTTCTGCCAGATCCATGCATCCGATCAAGAGAGCAGCTGCTTAAATACCATTACATAGCAGCAAACAGATATTTGAAGCTGCTGGTGCCTCTGGTGTCCCACGGACATCAAGGTGTAGAGTCCTCCAGAGTCTTGCAACTGTGCATAAACCTTCTATTCGGCCACCACTAACCAATGCTCACAAGAAGAAACGGCTGCATTGGGCAGAAAAATACATGAAAACTAATTTTCAAACAGTCCTGTTCACTGATGAGTGCCATGCAACCCTGGACGGTCCAGATGGATGGAGTAGTGGATGGTTGGTGGACGGCCACTCTGTTCAAACAAGGCTGCGATGTCAGCAAGGCAGTGGTGGAGTCATGTTTTGGGCCGGAATCATGGGAAGAGAGCTGGTCTGCCCCTTTAGGGTCCCCGAAGGTGTAAAGATGACCTCTGCAAAGTATGTGGAGTTTCTGACTGACCACTTTCTTTCCTGGTACAGAAGGACGAACTATGCATTCCATAATAAAATCATCTTCATGCATGACAATGCACCATCTCATGCTGCAAAGAATACCTCTGCATCAATGGCTGCTATGGGGATAAAAGGAGAGAAAGTCATGGTGTGGCCTCCATCCTCCCCTGACCTCAGTCCTATTGAGAACCTTTGGAGCATCCTCAAGCAAAAGATCTATGAGGGTGAGAGGCAGTTTACATCCAAACAGCAGCTCTGGGAGGCTATTCTGACATCTTGCAAACAAATTCAAGCAGAAACTGTCCAAAAACTCACAAGTTCAATGGATGCAAGACTTGTGAAGCTGCTATCAAATAAGGGGTCCTATGTTAAAATGTAACGTGACCTGTTAAAATGTTTAAAAAGTTAGAATGTTGTTATAAGTTTGATTGAAATAGCTTTTGATTTCAGTAAATATGCTGCAAACACAACAAATGACAATTTTCAGTTCTTTACAACCTATAAAGTGTTTTGAAACTTACTGTGCGTAATAATTTGGAACAGTGCATTGTACGTTTTTTATGTTTAAAAAAAATACTGTTATCATTAGGAGGTTTGTTCAATAAAATTTGAATCGTACTCTTAATAGTGGATAACATGAGAATTATGCTGACTGTCATTTACATCAATTATTTAGGTAAATGTGAGAAAAATATCATTTGCATAATAATTTGGAACAGGGTGGAATGTATGCATGTTCAGGGAAGTGCAGTCCCCAGGTTATCATATATAATTAGTCTTCTACGATATATGCAAACACTAGACAATATTCCAATCCCAATATTAAACACACAGCTTACTAATTCATGTAAAGTTATTTCAAGCAAGGAGAAGATTTTTACAAAGGCGTTATAGAGAAAGGCTGTACAAACAGGTGTGTATAGGGATCATATTGAGGGTCAATGTTAAAAAAGATAATAGCATTATTTAAACACACCTCACCCATACATTACCACTGTAGAATAAACAGAGACGACTAATAAAATGCTAAGTTACATTTACCACCCGCTGTATATAAGGCCTGGACGTATGTTCTGGATAGAGCTGAGGTTGTAGTTCAAACAGCTTGCAGGTAAGGTCTCTGTCTGTCTGCTGTATATCTTATCCCCAGGATTTGCTAGCTCCGTGGAAGATCCCAATTTCCATGGTCTTTGCGCTTTGCATTCCTTTTTATTTTTGCGTGGATTTATCAGGGCTATTACATGTTACTGAGGATAAATTTTTTGTAATTCAGTTATTTTACCTGCGCATATCCGTGTAATTTCCTCGCTGTCTGAAGAATACGTGCGCTGTTTGTTGGCTTCCATTCTGAGCAATATATTGAGTAAACCTCTGGTAATCTCACCTAGTGAGTCTGAATCACTATTAGCCCATGGCGAGCTGCTTCACTCAGGGTTCAGGGTTCGTTTTGAGCTACTGACCTGTTCTTGTTGTGCTGATAGAGTTTAACAGTCTATGGGAAACATAACAGTCATTAAAAGAATTGAGGAGAGATAAGTGGTGATTTTAAGTCACAGACCCCCTAATGTCTATCTCATGACTTCATATACATGATCTTTCACGTGGGGTTGAATAGGGTAATAGTACACAGGGGGATTTTGTGATATTATTGCTAATGAGAAAAGTGCGCAGGGCATAGCGCGCAACATCCACGCCTCGTAAACCAGGTGCCATAGGGCAGGTAAAAGAAGACAGATCAAGTACGTGTTTGGCATTTGTTCCTTCAACCAATGAGATGATCCCGCCTATCGGGGCCGGGTCCACCCAAAGAAAAGGGAGGTCTGCATGGCGTGAATACCAATCACACCGGCCAACCCACTGAGGGCGACCATTCATGAATGAGTGCGTTAATGATGGCGTTACACTATTTGGGAAAAGTTCACCAGGAAACAAAGTGAATACAGCGGCACAAAGCAGTAAAATAGGGACTGTCCCGACAAAAGCGGGACTGTTGGGAGGCCTGGAAGAGTAATCCATCTCTCTTGTGCTATAAATACGATGAAAAACACATGGAAGAAATTTCAGTCGTATTAATTATGGATATTATGAATCTCGGGAAATTTTTTTTTTTTTTTTAATTTTATTCTTAATTTATGTTTTTAGTGTTGGAAGCGATCAAGAAAAGATGCCTTTTATTAGAAAAATCCCCTTCTTGTTGGCAATCAGTGAGTATCGTAGAGTTTAATATTCAAAACCATCATCATCATTTTAATATTATGTATTAATTTAATCATTACAATAATAAAAGATGTCAGTAGTTTATTATAAAAATACACTTGGTAACAAAGAATTTTATCATTGAGGGCAGAGCAAAGAAAGATATACTGGTTTTCTTCTTAATACACTTACATCGAAGACCCACAAGGGTGGAAGCTGAGGGAGGGGAGGGTCCTTTATATTTTTTAAGGTTTTCCAGTAGGAGTCAGGTATTGATGCTCCACTTCAGAGTAATGTTTCTGTGGATAGTACCACAGAAAGGAAGGTTGGACATCTACGTCATGGTAGAAATCAAATCAAATCTTTAATTACCAATATTTATTTCTCCACAGTTTTGATCTCATTAATTGGACAAGGATATTCCGAATCAGGTAAATTGCAAGCATTATAAAATATTGGTGAAAAAGTCTTAAAATCACCTAAATATTTTAAAAAGCAAAAACGAATGGTTATAAGTGAATCTGGTGCTGTGCTACAGATGGGAGTGTTAACCTTACCAATAGATCCCCACCTAATTTATTGTCCTCCAAACGGTGCTTTTGTTTAGAGTGTCAGGAATGTAGTATTCACCATAATGTCTGGGCAGGGGTTTTAAAAAATGCAATGTGTGACGAACTGAACCTCGTCACTGGTTCTTGTAGGAGCCTGCTGGCCAGCCTCTTACCCTGTGACTATGGCCCCTGCAATAGACCTGGCTAAAATACTTTAAAGGGCTCTGTTCATGTGAAATATGTACTTTTGTATTCCAGACAGAGAGACCGACCGTTAGCACTAATTCTCTGGAACTGTTTTGGGCATGGGACCATGTGCACGGTCGGTCAAAAATAAGACTTCCAGGAATTTCCTGAACCCATGCTCTTATCTGGGTGATTTTTGCACATGTTGGTCACCCAGATCAGGGCTATCAGGGGATGTAACATTTGTGGGGTTTTATATTATTATTATTATTATTATTTTATTATTTATATAGCGCCAACAAATTCTGTAGCGCTGTACAATGGGTGGACTAACAGACACATAATTGAGATCAGACCACTGACGTACAGGAACAGAGGGATTGAGGGCCTGCTCAGTGAGTTTACATGTTAGAGGGAGTGGGGTATAGTGACACAGTAACAGAGGGATTGAGGGCCCTGCTCAGTGAGTTTACATGTTAGAGGGAGTGGGGTATAGTGACACAGTAACAGAGGGATTGAGGGCCCTGCTCAGTGAGTTTACATGTTAGAGGGAGTGGGGTATAGTGACACAGTAACAGAGGGATTGAGGGCCTGCTCAGTGAGTTTACATGTTAGAGGGAGTGGGGTATAGTGACACAGTAACAGAGGGATTGAGGGCCTGCTCAGTGAGTTTACATGTTAGAGGGAGTGGGGTATAGTGACACAGTAACAGAGGGATTGAGGGCCCTGCTCAGTGAGTTTACATGTTAGAGGGAGTGGGGTATAGTGACACAGTAACAGAGGGATTGAGGGCCCTGCTCAGTGAGTTTACATGTTAGAGGGAGTGGGGTATAGTGACACAGTAACAGAGGGATTGAGGGCCTGCTCAGTGAGTTTACATGTTAGAGGGAGTGGGGTATAGTGACACAGTAACAGAGGGATTGAGGGCCTGCTCAGTGAGTTTACATGTTAGAGGGAGTGGGGTATAGTGACACAGTAACAGAGGGATTGAGGGCCCTGCTCAGTGAGTTTACATGTTAGAGGGAGTGGGGTATAGTGACAAAGTAACAGAGGGATTGAGGGCCTGCTCAGTGAGTTTACATGTATAGGGAGTGGGGTATAGTGACACAGTAACAGAGGGATTGAGGCCCTGCTCAGTGAGTTTACATGTTAGAGGGAGTGGGGTATAGTGACACAGTAACAGAGGGATTGAGGCCCTGCTCAGTGAGTTTACATGCTAGAGGGAGTGGGGTATAGTGACAGTAGCAGTTGAGGGCCTGCTCAGTGAGTTTACATGTTAGAGGGGGTGGGGTATAGTGACACAGTAACAGAGGGATTGAGGGCCCTGCTCAGTGAGTTTACATGTTAGAGGGAGTGGGGTATAGTGACACAGTAACAGAGGGATTGAGGGCCTGCTCAGTGGGTTTACATGTTAGAGGGAGTGGGGTATAGTGACACACTAACAGAGGGATTGAGGCCCTGCTCAGTGAGTTTACATGTTAGAGGGAGTGGGGTATAGTGACACAGTAACAGAGGGATTGAGGGCCCCTGCTCAGTGAGCTTACATGTTAGAGGGAGTCGGGTATAGTGACACAGTAACAGAGGGATTGAGGGCCCTGCTCAGTGAGTTTACATGTTAGAGGGAGTGGGGTA
>OW240921.1:1662939-1808433 GCA_933207985.1 Pelobates cultripes | reverse complement strand
CTGTGTGTGTGTGTATGGACTCAGCAATCTGTGTGTGTGTGTGTGTGTATGGACTCAGCAATCTGTGTGTGTGTGTGCGTATGGACTCAGCAGTCTGTGTGTGTGTGTATGGACTTCGCAGTCTGTGTGTGTGTATGGACTTCGCAGTCTGTGTGTGTGTATGGACTCAGCAGTCTGTGTGTGTGTATGGACTCCGCAGTCTATCAATAATTAAAATTCCTGTGAGTTGTTGTGTAGGAAGGGCCCCAGTGTATTGCTTTGCCCAGGGGCCCTTAACTCTGTTAAAATGGTACTGCTTGTGTGTGTCAGTGAGCTTCTGTTTAGTGAGCATGTGTGTGTCAGTGAGCTTGTCTTTAGTGAGCTTGTGTGTGTGTCCCTGAACTTCTTTGTAGTGAGCCTTCTGTTTATACAAGTGAGTGTCTGTAGTAAGCTTGTGTGTGAGTCAGAGAGTTTTGTCTGTCAGTAAGCCTGTTTGCGCATGTCAGTGAGCTTGTGTGCTTACGGTACTATATATATATATATATATATATATATATATATATATATATATATTTTGACTTGTAGGAATGGCATACATTTTTTTTCCAGGGCTGCTTTGGATTCCCAGGGATTCTCAGTTTGGCTCTGCCAGCGAGTGCACTTTACCGCTGAATAACCTGTGTGAGCTGCCGCACACTTTAGCCCTGTTACACGCGTCTGGGAGCTGCTGTTGACAGGTACTAGTAGTCTAGAGATTGGGGTATATGCTCAGCTATCTGTATATACAGATCTGTGTGTATATAATATCCCGGGATAGTCAGTGCTTCCTGTATAGTGCTGCTCTCTGTCTTGGGATATTATACACAAACAGACCTGTATTATACAGAGAGCAAGCACTATACAGGGAGCACTGACTGTCCCAATTTATTATACACACAACCCTGTATTATACAGAGAGCACTGACTGTCCAGGGATATTATACCCAGACAGTAATTGATAGCTGTGCTGCAAAATGTCCTTGGAAATTTTTTTTCAAATGTTGGCAACTATGGCACTGTATCAAGGATAATGTGTTTGTTTTTTTAATAATCCCTGGTGGAAAATCATGATTCCTCCACCAGGTATTATTAAAAAAACAAAACACATTGTGTCGGGGGCGTGGCTTAACATGTGACAGGGGCGGGGTCAAACTGCGGCGAGGGCGGGGTTAAATGTGTCCCCCTACTTTTGTCACTGGCCCTCCATGTGCCCCCCTGAAAAATGAATCCTAGAGACGCCACTGCTCTGAAGTTCCAAATCAGTCCCCCACAAGGTCCCTGTGAGCATATCCTTTGCATTGTCATAAGAGGCCAGTGTGGCTCCCATTAAATAGATTTGATTACCCTTTTGCACTCCTAGTGCTCCAAGCCAGCCTTGACTGCTTCCCTTTTGCACTCAGTGCTCAGTCTCCTTGACTCTCTTACTGGAGAGAACAGCCTCACTCCTACCTGCTTCCAGGGAGGAAGCCAGCAACCCCCCCTCACCTGCCTAGCAGGGAGGGGTTTATTCCCACTGCTACAGCTGATTATCTGCAACTGAGCAGTGGGTTGGAGCCAGCTCCAAAAAACTCTGGCCTGGACATTATTTCCCCCAGTTGTGTATAAACTGAGGAGTGGAGCATTGGCCCACCCTGCTCTCCAAATGCTCCACCCCAGGGGCCCATAACTAAACGGTGGATTGTGTTGCCTACAACACATACTACACATACTCCCCCTGGGGTTAAATGTTATAGGCCTATCTGCCTTCACTTTATTACAAGGCATACAGACATGCATACAGACATACATTCATACTGGCATACATACATTCATACAGACACTGACATCCATCCATACACACATTCATAATGACATACAGACATACATTCATACTGGCATACATACATTCATATAGACAGACAGACACTGATACACACATGCAAACATGCATACAGACATGCAGACATGCATACAGACATACAGACATGCATACATACAGACATACATACAGACATGCATACAGACATACAGACATACAGACATGCATGCAGACATACATACAGACATTCATTCATATAGACAGACAGACATTCATACACACATAATGACATGCATACAGACATACAGACATGCATACAGACATAAAGACATGCATACAGACTTACATAAATACAGGCATACATACAGACATATATTCATACTGGCATACATAGATTCATACAGACACTGACATCCATACATACACACATTCATAATGACATGCAGACATACATACACTGACATTCATACCCACATAATGACATGCATACAGACATACAGACATGCATACAAGCAGACATCCATTCATACAGACATACATACATAATGACATACACACAGACATAGACATACAAACAGACATAGACATGCATACAGACATACATACATACATACATAGAGACATACATTCACATACACATACACACACAGCTCATTTTCCAGCCACCCTCCTGTCTCTTACCTTGTCTTTGCAGGAGGGTGGCTGGGGCTGATGGGACTGGAAGTCGGCTGGCTCTCCCTCTTCATTGTCGGAGTGAGCTGGGAGGAAGTGACCATTTCCTCCCAGCAGCACTTGCACTACGGCGGCATTTTTTTTTTTTTTTTAAAGGGGCCCGGTCGCGCTATACCACGGCCACAGCGCTGACCGGGCCCCTGAAGATATGGGGCCCATCGGGTGGCCCTAAGTGCACCTGTGGCAGTTCCGCCACTACACGTGGGGCCCAGCCGTTATGGTTGTCACCCCCTGATGGCGGCCCTGCACACAAGTGTATATTATTATTTTTTTTCGGGGGGGGGAATCTTGGGTGAGTTCCCACACTTTATTCCCCAGGACTTGACACCTGTGTTCCGGAGATAGGAACTACCAAATGAGGGGAACATTCTACACTTAAAAGAATTCATATGAACTATTTGGTTTTCATAAAAAAAACCCACTAACAGAGACCAGCCCTTGCCACCATTTCCCTGGAACTATTTTGGACTTTGACCTCGTGACAGGCTGGTCAAAACTTCCCCGCGCTGGTGATTCAAAATTACTGAAACGATCTGAGTGATTTTTGGATATGATGGTCACTCAGATCAGGGCTATCCGGATGCATACAGCTGGAGATGAGCGCAGTGCGCTTCCCTCTTGCCCGTCAGCCTGACAATGTGCTCCCTGGGCAGCTTTATGGTAGCACCGGCCCTGTGGTAGCTGATAGTTGAGCACTAATTTTAGTGTATGCATCCATCTGTCTATCTGTCTCTCTCTGTCTGTCCATTGATCTGACCATCTATCTATTCACCCATCCATCCATTACTCCCTTGGAATTTGGTCAAATATTTGACAATGCAAATAAAATTCCACAATTAAGCGTTTAGTCATTCTTCAGGATGCAGAGAGTCACTGCAAATGGTCGGTTTGTGACGGCAAATTGCAGAATCCAGTTAGGTATTGGAAAACCATTATCTGGTAGAATGGATATTAGCTCCCAGTGTTGATAGAAACATAGAAACATAGAATGTGACGGCAGATAAGAACCATTCGGCCCATCTAGTCTGCCCAATTTTCTAAATACTTTCATTAGTCCCTGTCCTTATCTTATAGTTAGGATAGCCTTATGCCTATCCCACGCATGCTTAAACTCCTTTACTGTGTTAACCTCTACCACCTCAGCTGGAAGGCTATTCCATGCATCCACTACCCTCTCAGTAAAGTAATACTTCCTGATATTATTTTTAAACTTTTGCCCCTCTAACTTAAGACTATGTCCTCTTGTTGTGGTAGTTCTCCTTCTTTTAAATATAGTCTCCTCCTTTACTGTGTTGATTCCTGTAGCGGAGCTGCAATATTAAATTCCACGATCTCCGCTGGTACAGAAGGTAATCCACAGTCAAGCGCTGAAAAGTAAGGCAATATCCCAAATACTAGGCGTCCTACGCGTTTCATCCAATTGCAGGACTTCCTGGCTGAAACGCGTAGGACGCCTAGTGGTGACACGTATTGTTTTTAACTCAGCTGTAAGTTATTACATTTCTTTTTTATGCTCTGGATGGTCTATTTCAACTTGATTTTATTTGCATTGTCTCCTGAGTTCATATATCAATGGAATAATGTGATGGAAGAATCCAGCTGACCTCTAAGAAGGAATTCTTGTTCAAGGCTTTTTCACAACTGTGACAGTGTGAGTGGCCATTCTGTGGTTCACCTATATATATGTCGACGGTCACCTGGTCCCAGATCACCTGGAAGGTCTCCATCGACACATTAGGGCCATACCAGGTCAGTCGCTGCCGCACCTCAAACAGCAACTCTGAGCAAGAGTCAGAGGATGCCATACTTGCTGGCTCCAAGTCTGTGGGCACCTCTGCTTCCAGTGGCGCTGCACGAATGCTAGCGTTGCCCTCAATATACTCCACACGTTACCGGTGCTCCAGGATACTTCTCCTCGCACTTGGAAGCCATCCCGCTGCTGGCACCAACGTGACAGACCTCCTGGCACCCCAACCAGGTACCTCCATCAATCGCTGCTTCCTAGTACTTGCGAGCACCATAAGCACTGTACTGGAACACCATAACCACCATAGACTCCACGAACCACCACAGCTTGGTTGGGGTCTCGCCGTCCTCCACCCACCCTGGACCCAAGACCAGGATCCAGCTTCCAGTGGGCAGACCTCTCCTAGTCCAGAGAGTGTAGCAGGAACAGTTCTTATAACAGCTAGTGATTATACTCAGGGGAGTATTGTGATATAGCAATCCCCTGAGTGAATGTAGTTCTCCAATCCCCCAAACATGAGCCAAGACTTCAAAGCTGGCTTGGAGCACTGGGAGTGCAAAAGGGAAGCAGTCAAGGCTGGCTTGGAGCACTTGAAGTGCAAAAGGGAAGCAGTCAAGGCTGGCTTGGAGCACTGGGAGTGCAAAAGGGAAGCAGTGAAGGCTGGCTTGGAGCACTGGGAGTGCAAAAGGGAAGCAGTCAAGGCTGGCTTGGAGCACTTGGAGTGCAAAAGGGAAGCAGTCAAGGCTGGCTTGGAGCACTTGGAGTGCAAAAGGGAAGCAGTGAAGGCTGGCTTGGAGCACTTGGAGTGCAAAAGGGAAGCAGTGAAGGCTGGCTTGGAGCACTGGGAGTGCAAAAGGGAAGCAGTGAAGGCTGGCTTGGAGCACTGGGAGTGTAGAAAGGGAAGCAGCAGGCTGTCAGAAACACTGGAGTGCTGAGAGCTGGAAAAGACGCTAGGTTGGTGAAACCACTTTTTTTGTTATAGATTAAACCCTAGAGAGAGAGGGAACTTGATGTCAGTTAGTGCTCAGACCGAGCTAGGTTTTTGTTTATAGGATTTTGTTACATTTTTGTTTTCATGTGCTGCTGTCTTTGTGGAATTTAACAATAAAGTGACTGGAAATAAGTTGCCTTAAAAGACTGTGCATGTTTGGGCCCAAGAGGACCGTGCTACCTGCAGACAAGGATCACAGCCTGTATGCATGTCATTATGTGGGTATGAATGTCAGTGTATGTATGTCTGCATGTCATTATGAATGTGTGTATGTCTGTCTGTATGAATGTATGTATGCCAGTATGAATGTCTGTCTGTATGTCATTATGAATGTGTCTGTATGTCCTTATGCATGTATGTCTGTATGTATGTTAGTATGTGTCTGTCACTATGTACGCCTGTGTTTCTGTATATGTGTGTATGTCTCAATATGTGTGTGTCAGTATGTATGCCTATATGCGTATCAGTATGTGTGTCTGTATGTAGGTTGGTATGTGTCTGTCACTATGTACGCCTTTGTGTCTGTATATGTGTGTCTGTCTCAGATGTGTGTGTCAGTATGTATGCCTATATGCGTATCAGTATGTGTATCTGTTAGTATGTATCAGTGTGTGTGTGTGTGTATCTGTGTCCTTTTGTATCTGTGAATGTGTTTGTGTCTGTCTGTGTGCCCAGACCCTGAACTCAGGGGCCCCAAAATTTTTGGTGGCGGCCCTGCTTGTGTGTGTATATGTATATGTGTGTATGTATGTTTGTATGTATGTGTGTGTGTGTATATATATATATATATATAATAAGTAGAAAGCTTGGTACTCTCTTTTATCTGAATTTCCAATATACCTGCTTGGGTGCCACCCACGATGCGTCCACTATATAAACAAAGAAGGATCCAGGATGCACTCACAGGACTTGATGAAAAAATATTCTGATTTATTTAAATAATGTGCATACAGCCAAAAAAACAACCGACGTTTCGACCCCTGCAGGTCTTTTTCAAGTTTAATGTAACAGCAGAAACAGTGAATATATATATACAAAATATCAGTGCACTTACCAATCCAATTCAGTGTGAAACCCTTCACCGATACCCGGAAGTGTGTTAGGACTGCCTGCATGACGTCATCACGTAATGACGTCTGGCCGGATAGAACATGGTCACCATAGAAATCGCAATCCTGTGTATAGTGAAGTAAAATCAAGGGATGTGGTGAGAGAGCATCAAGATAGAAGATCCTCAAAGTTAGAGGACTATAGGCAAAGGTTTTCATTCCATTTTTCATACGAATTAAACTACCGAACCATCAGACGACCACAGCGATAAGTGTGCACCTAATTATGCTTTCACACTCTGTAACCGCAACCTAATTGACCGTGAAATTGCTACTTTGTGTGTATCTGTGTGGTCACCGTTCAGCATACGAACCACGCTGTGGCGACCATCTTACGCAAGAAAATCTCAGCGGTGTTTGGTCGTTGAGTGTCTGGAACTCAAATCGGACACTCAAACAACCGAACACCGCTGAGACCTCCAGAGCTCCGTAACTCCCGAACGGAGGGGCCAACCAACCCCTCGTTCGGTGAAATCAATGTCCTGAACAAGGGAATTAATACGAATGTAAGATTAGTTGTGGATGGCAAGCATTTCTATGTATTTTAACTCCCGAATGGAGACCGACCACAAGGCCAAAACACATGGAGCCTTTTTTGGATACTACCTCGTGTGCGGTCGGTCAAATTGCCTCTTCCACCTAACTCCCGAACCCCTGGTCCGTTCTGGGTAAATTTTGAATATGTTAGTCACCCAGATCAGGGCTACCAGGGAGTACCTAGTATATAATTCTAGCTGACTGTTTTGGGGTACATCCAGAAATCGGGTAAAACTACAGTATGGATAAGTGGATTATGTGTCACACTGAGGGGAGGAGATGTGTGGGAGGTAACAGTTACACTATTGGACACTGTACTGATTAATGTGAATCCCTCCCTTGCATGGGAGAAAGCTTTAAAAGAAGGTTGTTGGGAATAAAAGTTTAGTTCTGCTCCTGATGCTGTGTGTCGTCCAGCCATTGGGATCTGTATGGGAATATTCGTGGATTACCTTGCTTGCTGTGACTATTTTTCTATGGGATTTTATGACTTGTTCCTGAGCCTCATTGGGATCTTCAGTGGAGTTAACCTGTGAAAGACCAGCATTCCAGTACACACACACACACACACATACACTCACAAATTATTATTTTTAAATTAAAAAATGTCCACCCAGCCTCCCTACCTGGAGAGCTGGCGTGGACCTGTCCCTGGGGTCCAGTAGGGTGGGCGCCTGTCTCCATATCAGACACGGCAAGGGAGCTGTGTTCTTTCTGCTCCCTCTCACCATGCGGGCAGTCTACAGCTCCCTCGCCATGTCTGACATGGAGACATGCGCCCGCCGGGGAGGTCCATCTGGTGGCCATTAGGCCACCTCTTGGGCCCCCCCCATGACAGGGGGAACACCGGGAAAGGGGAGTTTGTCACAAAAGGGGCAAGCCATTCAAAAGTGGGGATATGAAAAACTAAAGGGGGTAACAAATTCAAAAGGGGTGGGGGTTTACAAGACACAAGTAAAGATGCATTTGTTTTGGTTGGGGTGGGTGGGGTGGCAAAATGCTTCTTCGCCTGTGTAGGCAAAATTGCTTGCACCGGCCCTGTGCTACAATATATGATTGTGAGTGTACTGCATCTGATAAAAAAGACCTGTTTGAGATTTTAATCAATAATGCTTTCTTGGGGCATTCATCTTTAAAATTTTAGAACCTCTTCTTTATCCATACGGGCCATCTGAAGGTGACAGAACTACTCCAGTGGATGATGATGGGGCGTCTGATAATGTTCCAATCTCAGTGGCTTTTAAATTCTTCAGTAAGGAATACAATTCCCTCTATGTAAGTTTTATTCTTTTTATCCCATAGGTGATGAGAGCACTTTAAAGTACCCATGTTAAACAAGTCTACGCTATAAATACATTTTATCCACATACAAATTGTAGGTAAATAATAACGGAGTGATTTCCTTTAAAACGGCCGTTTCCCAATACACACCAGACGCTTTCCCCCTGACCCATGGAGAAACATTTGTGACCCCATTCTGGGGAGATGTGAACAATGAATTGTCTGGGAACGTGTATTACCGGGAGTGCACAGCTGACAATCTGCTGAAAATGATAACCAAAGACATGGAAAAGCATCTACCAAGCCAACATTTCACTGCAAATTGGGCCTTTGTAGCCACATGGGACAAAGTGGCCTACTTCGGGTCAAAATCTCACAAGGTTGGTTGAACATCTTTAAAAATTAACAAAATTGCAGCAATATGGCCTTTAAAATATTGTATAAAAATCTCAGTCAAAATCTAAGTGTGAACTGTCCTGAACTATGCAGTACGCACACTGCTGTACTCACACGCATATTACTGTACTCACACTACTGTACTCACACTCACACTACTGTACTCACACCTAAACCACGGTACTCACACTATTGTACTCACGCTCACACTACTGTACTCATGCTCATCCTACTGTACTTACACTCACACTACTGTACTCACACTACTGTACTCACACCTACACTACTGTACTCACACTGTAACCAGCTGGTTCCCTTATTTACCACTATAATGTCTAAAAGCATACAGATATCTTAGCCATAATGTTAACTAGTAAGTAAGAGATCCTCTATTTAACATATATAAATAATTGAGAATACAATATAAAATAAGGATTGTCTTTGAAGCAATAAAGTTTTGACTTTTAGATATTTTATTAAATAAAAATATAAATATAGGTGTCTTCATTTTAGGGTCACCGTAGTTCATATATGAAAAAGTAACACTTCTTTTACTTTATTCATTTTAGGACCTCCCTAAACTTGGCAAAAACACAAGGCCATAACGTAAGGGTGTACACATCATGGGAAATTCCCTGACTTAGTTCAAGATGGCATCTTAAAGTCTGAACATCTTTATCTACTTAGGGTTACTGCAGTATATTATGTACTAAAAGAGTCGTTGTATAGCCTTGAAGCTTGTTTATGCATTATTGTTATTGTATTTCGTCCGGGACAAAATGGCGTAAACATATTACGCACTGAAAGTAGGTAAAAGGTTATTGCTTAAAGAAACAATATGTTCCATTTCTAACACCTTGTCAGTTTGCAATATCTCTTAAAGACAAAGTACACAGTTTGAAGCATACAATATTTGCATTTGCCCGTAACAACACTTACGCTACTGTACTCACACTCACACTACTGTATGCAAACTACTGTACTTACACTAATATACTCACACTCACACTACTGTAATCACACTTACTCTAATATACTCTCACTCACACTACTGTGATCACACTTGCACTACTGTACTCACACCTACATTAATGTACTCACACTTACACTACTGTACTCACATCTACACTAATGTACTCACATTACACTACTGTACTCACACTCACACTACTGTACTCACACACACACACACTACTGTACTCACATCTACACTAATATACTCACATTACACTACTGTACTCACACTCACACTACTTTACTTACACTTCTGTACTTATACTACTGTACTCACACTACTGTACTCACACACTCACATTACTCTACTCAAACTCACACTACTTTACTCACACTTCTGTACTTACACTACTGTGCTTACACTCACTCTACTGTACTCACAACTGTACTCACACTTACTCTAATGTACTCACACTATGGTACTTAGACCACTGTATTCACACTCAAGCTTACTCCAATGTACTCACACTACAGTACTCACACTCAGATTTCTGTACTCCCACTCACCCTACTGTACTCACACTTACACTAATGTACTCACACTACTGTAATCACAGTTACACTACTGTACTCCCACTCACACTAGTGTACTCACACATACAATAATGTACTCACACTCACAATACTGTACTCACACTACTGTAATCACATTTACATTACTGTACTCACACTCACCCTACTGTAATCACACGTACACTAATGTACTCACACTACTGTACTCACACACTACTGTACTCACACTCACACTACTGTACTCCCACCCACGCTACTTTACTCACACTTCTGTACTTACACTACTGTACTCTAATGTACTCACACTACAGCCTCGCACTCAGATTTCTGTACTCACACTTACACTACTGTACTCATACTTACACTAATGTACTCACACTACTGTAATCACACTTACACTACTATACTCACACTCACACTAGTGTACTCACACATAAACTAATGTACTCACACTCACACTACTGTACTCACACTACTGTAATCACATTTACACTACTGTACTCACACTCACCCTACTGTAATCACACATAAACTAATGTACTCACACTACTGTACTCACACTTACACTACTGTACTCACACCTACACTACTGTACTCACAGCCACGCTACTTTACTCACACTTCTGTACTTAAACTACTGTACTCTAATGTACTCACACTACAGTACTCGCACTCAGATTTCTGTACTCACACTTACACTACTGTACTCATACTTACACTAATGTACTCACACTACTGTAATCACACTCACACTACTGTAATCACACTTACACTACTATACTCACACTCACACTAGTGTACTCACACATAAACTAATGTACTCACACTCACACTACTGTACTCACAGTACTGTACTCACACTTACACTACTGTACTCACACTTACACTACTGCACTCACACTATTGTAATCACACATACACTACTGTTCTCACACTACTGTAATCACACTTACACTACTGTACTCACATTACTGTAGTCACACTTACACTGCTGTAATCACACTTACACTACTGTGCTCATGCTACTGTACTCACACTACTGTACTCTAACTTACACTACTGTACTGACACTTACACTTATGTACTCATACCTAAACTACTGTATTGACACTTACACCACGGTACTCACACACATACTACTGTACTTACACACACTACTTTACTCACACTTACACCACTGTTCTTACACTTACACTGCTGTACTGACACTCACACTACTTTACTCACATTCACAATACTGAGTGTAAGTACCACAACAAGAGGACCTAGTCTTAAATTAGAGGGACAAAGGTTTAAAAATAATATCAGGAAGTATTACTTTACTGAGAGGGTAGTGGATGCATGGAATAGCCTTCCAGCTGAAGTGGTAGAGGTTAACACAGTAAAGGAGTTTAAGCATACGTGGGATAGGCATAAGGCTATCCTAACTATAAGATAAGGCCAGGGACTAATGAAAGTATTTATAAAACTGGGCAGACTAGATGGGCCGAATGGTTCTTATCTGCCATCATATTCTATGTTTCTATGTACTCACACTCATACTACTGTACTCAAACTACTGTAGTCAAACTCACACTACAGTACTTACACTCATATTACTGTACTCAATGTGACAGAACCATCTGTCTGTCTATTGTGGTGGATTCGTCGATTTCTGCCCCTTTCATTTAAATGGCTGTTTCTATAGCCCAACCATACCAATGACTGGTTTTCACCGAACAAATCTACCGAACGGATGGCCACCCAGGATAGAAATGTGCTGCTGGTTAACCTCTTGATCCCAATTAGAACGTTGTGGTTAACCGCAGACACTTCTCAATTAAACTGAATTCAGGGTGGCCGTCGTTCGTATGTCGACCACGAGGCAGCGGACATTTTAAAACACACGAAAGCCCAGAGGTGTTTGGCACTGATTTCATGGAACTAAAAACTGACACTTTTTCTGCCGAACACCGCTGAACAAACGGGTCGCCTGGCTGCCTGCAGCGTACGAACACCGGCCGTTCGGGGGTTTTACAGCACACGAAAAGACTTAACCCAGATAGCCTTCCCATGGAGTCAATTGCATACCGAAAGACTGTAAGAACTTTGACTCCATGGCGATTGAACTATGTGTGTGGGATCTGAGCGCTATTCGCCAATAATATGCCCTCAGATCCATATCTGGGGATATGTGATACGAATGGGAAATGTTCAGTTGTTATAAAGTTATGTATTTTCATGTATTTTCTGGTCTTTACTTAAAATGGAGATGGGTCTTTGTCCTGGAGATAATTGAATTACTTCCCAATTATCTCCAGGGCAGAGGGAAGGGAACCATACTGCATTGTGGGAAAAGCTGGTGACTGTATGTCTGATATGTCCTCCTGTACATCTGTAATTCCAGTCTCCCATTTGGTCCCCTAGGGGAGTGTCCACCAAGTGGGAGACCTGCATAAATACGGGCAGGTAGCCCACAGTAAAGCCAGATCCTGTTTGACCCTTAATGCGGAGCTTCTGTCTCGTTATTGGTGGGATTTATTATTTGCGCCTAGAGACTGATTATTGGAACCGAAAGCCGCTTGGTGGATATCATTGTTCGGCGGCTAGCAGCAGTTCGTGGATTTCTGTTCGGGAGTTTGGAGCCTTTCACGGATCCCGGTCCGGAGATTACCGCTTCCCCTGATGGTGGCTCGTATACTACAGTCTATGCGATCGGAGTTATTGATATTGCGAAAGGGGAAGGTTAACTAAACGGCGGTTTCTCTTAAAGACACCAGGGGTGTCTTAACACTCACATTCACACAAGTGTATGTACACTCACTGCTGTTCTCATGCTCATCGTTGTACTCATATTAGTGTGCGCACACACTCCTGTACTCACACTCACATGTTCAGTCCCCACTAAAGACCTGTGAGCAGGGCCGCCATCAGGGGGTGACAACCATAATGGTTGTCCACCGGGGCCCGCGCACTGATGGGGCCCATCGGGTGGCCCACACATTTAGGGCCACCCGATAGGTCCCATATCTTCAGGGGCCCGGTCAGCGATGTAGCCGTGGTATAGCGCGACTGGGCCCCTTTAAAAAAAATGCAGCGGCAGTGCAAGTGCTGCTGGGAGGAAGTTGTCACTTCCTCCCAGCTCACTCTGCGTGGGAGGAGCGCACGCCCAGCAATGAAGAGGGAGAGCCAGTCCCATCAGCCCCAGCCACCCTCCTGCAAAGACAAGGTAAGAGACAGGAGGGTGGCTGGAAAAGAGCTGTGTGTGTATGTGTATGTGAGTGTATGTCTGTATGTATGAATGTCTGTATATATGTCTATGTCTGTGTGTATGTATGTATTACAAACAAGATGCTCAAAATACAAAATATATGAGTATCAACTGGAAATCTGGTTACTGAAAAATAATGAATGTAAATAAATAAAAGTGGTATAGGTAGATAAGTTCAAAAATTAAAAGCAAATGGTCAGACAAAAGGGTAATACAAGCCAAATGGCTAACCTCCTGTTCTAGTGTCTCTAGAATATTCTCTAAAGCTCTCAGACTTAGACTTTAATATAATCCTGGTTTGGTAAATATCTGAGATAAGTAAGGGCTATATATCAAAATAGATATAATGAGAGACCTAGGAAAATGCCTTAACCCTTGGTGTTCAGAAGTACTCAAAGCAGTATGAATGTAATCATAATATACACCACTATTAGTGGTCTGAGAATATGAATCACCTTAATGGTGTAAATAGGAGTATTGAGCAAAAATAAAAAGCTATGTCAAAAAATGATAGTAACACACCATTAAAAAAGGCTATATATAGGATAATTAATGGTCCATTTAATAAAAAATGCTAGCAGAACAGCAACCCAGTATAACTATGCACTGGATAGTTTGTAGTCAGCTTTATCCAAAGAATGATAACAATACAGTGGCTCAATGTAGCTAAGCGCTAGATAGTTTGTAATCAGATAGATAAACTGTATCCAAACAGCCTTTAGTTGCAAATGAGGGAATGTCATAGAGGAAAGCAATAATAGCAAGGACTCCACTTGAATAAGGTCTGAGGCAATAACAGAGGTAGAAAGAAACAGTGTTAGAATAAAAGCGTGCTAATGTGCAGAACCATACTTAGAGTGTTGGTTGCCTGCACATAGTGATAGAGTGCCCTGTGAAGTGAGAAAGTGAGGGAAAAGAACCCTCAACCCGACGCGCGTTTCGGTGCCTAAGTGATGCACCTTCGTCAGGGTCTGAATCCGTACTGACCTACGGGTCTCTCTTATAAACACATATCCTTGCTGAGACATTATGTATCAACCAATCAGAAGTCAGAATATTGGCGCCAAAATACAGATATCTCATTATTCAAATGAGATTTTCAAACGGTCCAATCCGGTGGCTACCCTCATTCATGAGTTTTCAACTGACGATTGATAGCGAAATTAACCCTATGATACCCTGGGTATCTTTGTTTGAAGGTTTATTCTGAAACTATCGTTATGGATGTATAGGTATTGCAAATAAATGATTGTGTGTGTTGACCCATTGTGGCAGTAGATAACATATCATCATTGAGATAAATAGCATAAAATAAACCCTAATTTTACCGATACATATCTCTCTTAAACGGGGAGGTCAAGTACACACCGTATGGAAATAGATATATATTTTTCCACTATACATTATCTTAACGATGTAAGTGGATGTCGAGCTCTCTATGCATTCCATAAAGGAATCAAATACACCATGTGGAAATAAATAAATATGTATTACCACTATATATTATCTTACAGAGAATGGCATAAGGAAATGCCGGGCTCGCTATACATTCCATAGACATTCCATAGATACGGGTGACTTGCATATATATGTCAGAAGTAAACTTAGCGCCGACCTGAAGGAAACAATAAGTTAACCCAATTCAAGGTATCGGTATACTCCTAGAGTTTAGTGCTATTATTAATGGAACTGAAAATCTGATAGAATTACATAGATAAATGTAGTTTACAATATTTACTACAATGTTCCCTCTAAGGTGCCATTTTGCACTGGATCTAGGGAACCAGTGTAACTCAAAAGACCCCATTTGATTTATGACAATTTTAAAAAAACAAGTCTACATGATATTATCTTATCAGGGGGTCAATAGAGTACACTTAATCATCCAAATTAGTTCACATTAATATTAAGAGATGTCATCCGTGGACGTAGAATGAAATATGAATATAAGACTGTAACAAACCTCCACTAGGGGTCAGCAAAGGCCATTTTCTAATAAGAGACCCTAAATTATATATGTGAAGTAAAGAAACCAAATAACCTATATACATTATTTACATATATATAAATGAATAGCGTGCTTGTTTAATATAAGGGCGGTAGCTAGTCAGAGATAAAAGAAGTATATGAAAACCCCTCATTTAGACCTAAGGGGGATAATGTCTTTAATTTATAAATCCAAAAACTTTCTCGTTGTAGAAGTTTTTTTTATCTAGATCTCCCTGCCTTGGGCCCATTTAGATTTTTTCAATGCCGTTAAACCGTAACCCCCCCTGTGCCGAGCCACCATGTTGAGTTTTCAGATGTCGCGAAATTGGTGTATCTGTCTGTCTGGATGGATTAACAGAGTTTACATGTTCTAAAATGCGGTTTTTAAATAGTCTAAAAGTCTTGCCAACATATTTCAAATAACAGCTATAAGTAATGAGGTATACCAGTCCTTCTGTCTGACAATTAAAGAAAGTTTAAGTTGTGTAGGTTTCTGAATTTACTGAGTTTGAAAAAGTTTTTCATTGTTTCTTGATATATTTACCCGCTTTACAGCGACCACACTGATAAGTACCCTCTACAGGGGATTTTAACCATGTATTGGTAACATTTTGTGTGGAAAGATGGCTGGGTACCAGGATATCTTTGAGATTTCGACCCCTTCTTGCTGTAAGAGAAACATAGGGAGTCAAGACCTCTTTAAAATGTGAATCCTGGTAAAGTAGTGGCCAAAACCTTTCCATTGTCTTTTTAACCCTGTTCCACCCCGAATCAAAGGTCCCAATACATCTAATGATATTTTGATTTTTACTCTGAGAGAGACTGTCAGTTAACAGATCAGTTCTCTCTGTAAGGAGTGCCCTTTGATATGCTTTTTTAAGGCATTTATTCGGGTACCCTTTAGATTTAAAATGGGACCTGAGGGTTTGGGCTTTTATCTTAAAGTCCTCCTGAGAGGAGCAATTCCTTCTTAATCTGAGGTATTGGCCTGTTGGTATCCCTCTCTTCAATGTGGGGAGGATGATAGCTCTCCCAGTTAAGAAAATTATTAGTTGCTGTAGGTTCCCCATACGGTGTGTACTTGACCTCCCCGTTTAAGGAAGATTTGTATCGGTAAAATTAGGGTTTATTTCATGCTATTTATCTCAATGATGATATGTTATCTACTGCCACAATGGGTCGACACACACAATCATTTATTTGCAATACCTATACATCCATAATGATAGTTTCAGAATAAACCTTCAAACAAAGATACCCAGGGTATCATAGGGTTAATTTCGCTATCAATCGGCAGTTTAAAACTCATGAATGAGGGTAGCCACTGGATTGGACCGTTTGAAAATCTCATTTGAATAATGAGATATCTGTATTTTGGTGCCAATATTCTGACTTCTGATTGGTTGATACATAATGTCTCAGCAAGGATATGTGTTTATAAGAGAGACCCGTACGTCAGTACGGATTCAGCCCCTGACGAAGGTGCATCACTTAGGCACCGAAACGCGCGTCGGGTTGAGGGGGCTTTTCCCTCACTGTCTCACTTCACAGGGCACTCTATCACTATGTGCAGGCAGCCAACACTCTAAGTATGGTTCTGCACATTAGCACGCTTTTATTCTAACACTGTTTCTTTCTACTTCCGTTATTGCCTCAGACCTTATTCAAGTGGAGTCCTTTGAGCATTTTGCTATTATTGCTTTCCTCTATGACATTCCCTCATTTGCAACTAAAGGCGGTTTGGATACAGTTTATCTATCTGATTACAAACTATCTAGCACTTAGCTACATTGAGCCACTGTATTGTTATCATTCTTTGGATAAAGCTGACTACAAACTATCCAGTGCATTGTTATACTGGGTTGCTGTTCTGCTAGCATTTTTTATTAAATCGACCATTAATTATCCTATATATAGCCTTTTTTGATGGTGTGTTACTATCATTTTTTTACATAGCTTTTTATTTTTGCTCAATACTCCTATTTACCCCATTAAGGTGATTCATATTCTCAGACCACTAATAGTGGTGTATATTATGATTACATTCATGCTGCTCTGAGTACTTCTGAACACCAAGGGTTAAGGCATTTTCCTAGGTCTCTCATTATATCTATTTTGATTTATAGCCCTTACTTATCTCAGATATTTACCAAACCAGGATTATATTAAAGTCTAAGTCTGAGAGCTTTAGAGACTATTCTAGAGACACTAGAACAGGAGGTTAGCCATTTGGCTTGTATTACCCTTTTGTCTGACCATTTACTTTTAATTTTTGAACTTATCTACCTATACCACTTTTATTTATTTACATTCATTATTTTTCAGTAACCAGATTTCCAGTTGATACTCTTATATTTTGTGTTTTTAGCATCTTGTTTGTAGTTTCTATATTTAGGGGTTATGCCCCATGACACTTCTGGAGTGTATTATAAGGTACTATCCTCTACTGGTGTGGTTGATTAGTCTGGTTTTAGACAGTCATTACCTGTAGACGTTGTTTCTTTTGTGTATGTATGTATGTATGTATGTATGTCATTATGTATGTATGTATGTATGTCATTATGTATGTATGTATGCATGTCATTATTTGTGCATGAATGTCAGTGTATGTATGTCTGCATGTCGTTATGAATGTGTTTATGTATGGATGTCAATGTCTGTATGAATGTATGTCTGTATGCATGTCTGTATGTCTGTATGTCTGTATGCATGTCTGTATGTATGAATGTATGTATGTCTGTATGCATGTCTGTATGTCTGTATGCATGTCATTATGTGTGTATGAATGTCTGTCTGTCTGTATGAATGTATGTATGCCAGTATGAATGTACATCTGTATGTATGTCTGTCTGTATGTCTGTATGCATGTCTGTATGCCTGTATGCATGTCATTATGTATGTATGAATGTCAGTGTATGTATGTCTGCATGTCATTATGAATGTGTGTATGTCTGTCTGTCTGTATGAATGTATGTATGCCAGTATGAATGTCGGTCTGTATGTCATTATGAATGTGTCTGCATGTCCTTATGCATGTGTGTCTGTATGTATGTTAGTATGTGTCTGTCACTATGTACGCCTGCGTGTCTGTATATGTGTGTATGTCGCAGTATGTGTGTGTCAGTATGTATGCCTATATGCGTATCAGTATGTGTGTCTGTATGTATGTTAGTATGTGTCTGTCACTATGTATGCCTGTGTGTCTGTATGTGTGTATGTCTCACTATGTGTGTGTCAGTATGTATGCCTATATGCGTATCAGTATGTGTGTCTGTTAGTATGTATCAGTGTGTGTGTGTATCTGTGTCCTTTTTTATCAGTGAATGTGTTTGTGTCTGTATGTGTATTCCTGTGGGCGAGATTTGGAGGCGGTCTCTGTGGGCGGTTTTGGAGACGTGCCACCACGGGCCCCAAGATTTCTGGTGACGGCCCTGCCTGTGAGAGAGCTGTTGATCCTGTTTCTACTTGTTTACACAAGCGCATTGAACTATGTTGTGTGAAAGACAGTCCTAAAGATACAAACCTTACAAAGATATTACAGACTGTAAATTAATATTCACATATTTCTCTTGGTTTATTGTTAACGTAAAACAGAAATCCTTCTAAAAATGAATAAAATCCAAATAGTTCAGAAAGGACTTTCATTATGTTTAAAAATAAGTGAAATCCTTTGTTGGGATCAGTTGGTTCTAAGCATTCTTTAACCCAATGTCCAGGTTAACACATTCCAAGCTACACTCACAACTGATGGGTTCAGATACTTCATCATCCTGAATTATGGTGACATCCAGTGGACAACAGGAGAAGCTAGTGGTGGTAATCCACTTACAGGTCTGGAAGGATTACCAGCTCAGGTACTGTATAAACAGAACTCAGAAAGAGATAATATTGTGTTAAATCCATCATTACTTCTCATAACTGGAAATTAAATATAGGAAAATGTGTTTTGATTCCAAAAGGCTGGATTCAATAGTGGTGATAATACTCATTACTTCAATATCCCTGGGTCCAGAACTGCAGAAGTCCTGAAGATTAAGTCAACCTCTAATGTCAACTATCCCGGTCGATGGATCTTTAGAGTCGATGATTTTCAAGTTCCTGGAGGCTGTATGATCAAATGTATGCTAAAAGAATTATTCATCTGTTTTGTTGTTCATGAGTATGTCTGTTTTGTCTTGAGTTCTCTTCATTAATTATTCTGTTCTGTGAGTAGCTCTGATCTCTGAGTAGCTATGTTCTGCGAGTTGTTCTGTTCTGTGAGTAGCTCTGTTCTGTAAGTAGTTCTATTCTCTGAGTAGTTATGCTCTGTGAGTAGCTTTGTTATGTTAAAAGCTCTGTTCTGTGAGTAGCTTTGTTGTCTGAGTAGCTCTGTTCTCTGGGTAGTTCTGCTTTGTGAGAAGTTCTGGTCTGTTAATATCTCAGCTCTGTGAGTAGTTCTATGCTGTGAGTAGCTCTGTTCTCTGAGTAGCTCTGCTCTGTGAGAAGCTCTGGTTTCTTAAAAGCTCTGTTCTGTGAGTATCTCTGTTCTGTGAATATATCTGATCTGTGAGTAGCTCTGTTTTGTCAAGATCTCAGTTCTGTGAGTAGTTCTATCCTGTGAGTAGCTCTGTTCTCTTAGTAGCTAGAATCTGAGAATAGTTATTTTCTGTGAATGGCTTTGTTCTGTAAGTATCTCTGCTCTGTGAGAAGTTCTGTTTTCTCAGTATCTCTGCTCTGTGAGTAGTTCGGTTCTGTGTGTAGCTCTGTTCAGTGAGTAGTTCTATATAGTGAGTTCATGAGTATTTCTGTTTTGTCTCGAGTTCTGTTAATTAATTACTCTGCTCTGTAAGTAGCTATGCTCTGTGAGTAGCTTTGTTCTGTTAAAAGCTCTGTTCTGTAAGTATTTCTGTTCTGTAAGTATTTCTGTTCTGTGTGTATCTCTGTTCTGTGAGTAGCTTTGTTCTGTGAGAAGCTCTGTCCTGTGAGTAGCTTTGTTCTATGAGTAGCTCTGTGTAGCAAACTCACCCTTTTAAGAGAGTTTGCCATGAGCTTTTGGAGGGGCTTGCTTGCCTGCCTCCTGCCATGTGACTATGGCCCTGGGGTTATTGCCCTTTAAAGACAGTATTTGGGCATGATGGATTTGTATTATGCGGCTACTGGCCCTTTATGCACAGTGTATGGACTTCTATTAGACTGTGTATAGATGGTGTATAGGAAGGTGTACCCCTCCCCCGTTTCCTGTCCCATTGTTTCCCAGCAGGGCATTGTCCCAGGCACACTGCCAGACTACTTGGAACTGGTTTGGGCTGGAAAGTTTGGGCTGGAAAGCCATGCTTCAGTGGGCCTAAAGGGACCTCCACAAAACTTTAAACCCCCATAACTCACGAACCCCTGATCTGATCTGGGTGATTTTTGAATATGTTATTCACCCAGATCAGGGCTATCAGGGGATACCCTATGTATTTGGGGTACATCTAGAACTTGGGGAAAATATTTACATTTTTATTCTGTTAACAGATAAGCTGATGGGAGGAGATGTGTGGGTTGTACCTTGTACTTTATTGGTTGGTGAGTAGCTTTGTTCTGTGAGAAACTCTGTTTTGTCAGTATCTCTGTTCTGTGAGTAGCTTTGTTCTGGGAGTATCTCTGTTCTGTGAGTAGCTTTTGTAGCGGATTGCGTTTGGCTACTATCCACCATTTCTCTTTCCCTATAGTTTGTTACTTTCAAGACAAAAGGTAATCAGTGAACCACTGAAGCATTCGTTTGGTTGTTCAGTAGAAACACAATTGCTACAATGTTAAATATATCCGTTCAACAGATGAACAAACTACCGAACAACCAGACCATGCCGGTGAGGAACGTGGCTCTAATTTACCTCCCCATCATTCTTCACACCAGCCTGATTGAGAATCATACGAATGCAATGTGTATTCCCTGGGTGGGCGCCATTCGACATTCGGTGGCCATCTTGCCATACGAACTCACCAGCAGTGTTTGTTCGTCGAGTGTCTGGAACCCAAATCGGACACCTGACCACGCGAACACCGCAGAAACCTCCATAACACACGAACGGCACGGCTTTCGGTAAAAAGATACCCATGAACAAGGGGATTCATATGACTATTTTCCTGTTTTTCACCTCACGAATGGAGACTGACCGTAAGGCCAAAATACATGGAACTCCTTTCGGCCATTGCCTTGTATGCGGTCGGTAAAACAAAGACCTCCATGAAATTTCCGAACCTCTGATCCGATCTGGGTTATTTTTGAGTATGTTGTTCACCCAGATCAGGGCTATCAGGAGATATGTAATATCATTTAGAGGTGTATGTCATAGTCTTGGGGTACATCCAGAAAACGGGGAAAAATTATGTTCAAACTATACTATTAATTGGGTTGTCTCGCAGGCTGAGGGGAGATGTGTGGGATGTAACCAGTTTGTGATTGGCTACTGTATAATTTTCTGTGGGTGTCTCCCTTGCATGGGAGAGTTGCATAAAAGCAGGGTATGTGGCATTAAACATCAGTTCTGCTCCTAATACTGTGTGTCGTCCAGTTATTGGGAAAGGTGATGGGATATTAGTGGATTATTTTATTTGCTACTGATGCTGTTCTTCCTGTGCTAACTACTTGTTACTGAGCAACTCTTGGAATACCAGCGGATACATGTGGAACTAGCGCTCCGCTACAGCTTTGTTCTGTGAGTAGTTCTGTTCTGCGAGTAGTTCTGTTCTGTGAGTAGTTCTGTTCTGCGAGTAGTTCTGTTCTGTGAGTAGTTCTGTTCTGTGAGTTGCTTTGTTCTGCGAGTAGTTCTGTTCTTTGAGTAATTCTGTTCTGTGAGTATCTCTGTTCTGTGAGTAGCTCTGTGTTGTCAGTAGCTCTGTTTTGTCAGTAGCTCTGTTCTGTGAGTTGCTGTGTTCCATGAGTAGCTATTTTCTTTGAGTAGCTCTGTTCTGCAAGTAGCTTTGTTCCGTGAGTAGCTCTGTTCTGTGAGTAGCTCTGTCCTTTGATTAGCTCTGTCCTTTGAGTAGCTCTGACCAGTGATAAGCTCTGTAGCTATTTTCTGTGAGTGTCTCTGTCCTGTGAGTAGCTATTTTCTGTGAGTGTCTCTGTCCTGTGAGTAGCCATTTTCTGTGAGTGTCTCTGTCCTGTGAGTAGCTATTTTCTGTGAGTGTCTCTGTCCTGTGAGTAGCTATTTTCTGTGAGTGTCTCTGTCCTGTGAGTAGCTATTTTCTGTGAGTGCCTCTGCTCAGTGATTAGTTCTGTTCTCCAAGTAGCTCTGTTATACCATTAATCATAGGACACAATCAATGGTTATTTACTAAAGAGAAGTTTTGAGATTTCAAAGTGAAAATCTAATTTTAGGTCAAAGCGGAAAATCAAACATTAGAATTGGAGAATGTTTCTAGTTTGGCTACTTTGGTCTTAATTCACTTTGAATTCTCACTGTAGTAAATAACCGTGAATGCATTTAACCATATTCCCATTTTATTCATATTATGTTACTGGTAATGTTCAAAACTGAACAAGACTGCAATTGTAAAAAGCAAACAAACATAAATCCGTACTAGACCCATTACACACAGTTACACATTGAGACCCAGGGCGGTTTTATTCTGCACTGGCCAGCATATCTGTTAATATGGATTGTGGCCTGGATCCAGCTATTTCGCACCTTTAATTTAGGTAAACTCTCACTATTATTAATATTTTGTGAAATTTTATGTAAAGCTGAGTTATATGTCATTGTCTTGTTAACATGTTAATACCTACATTTCCCATGCAGCAAGTTTTGCCAAAGAAGGTGAAGAGTTTTGGACAGATTCCACCTGCACCACCAAGTGTCTGTGTAAAGCTAACGGGGACGTTCCTTGCGCTTATGAATCGTGCTCTGCGTCTGCCGCCTGTGTGCCCTCAGGGTCCTTCTACAAGTGCAAAGAAAAAGAGAAAATTTGCTTTTAAAACCGTTTTATTCTTCTAAACTACTAAATCTATCAGACATTATGCTCCTCCTAGATCCACCACCTTGTAACCAATCTCAGCAGGTTTAGACACTAAACACCACGTAGTGTCCACCATGGAAATAAATCCCCAGATCTGTGACCTGAGATGGAATATGTTGTGCTGTCTCCTGTAGACTAGGCATGTCCCACACCCATATAATATTTATGGAGAATGGAGCATTCATTCCCACCACTCAGACCATGATCAATAAGACAATACATTCAGGTATTAGAAGATAATACAAGAGTTTATATTGTTCCAGTGATTCTATATAACCTGATACCTATAGCATCCGGAATGGTAAACTAGAATGGTGAGTCGAGAAAGGAAAATAATGTCCCTTTTTTAATCACAAGCAATGGCACCTATTTTCAAAAAACAAACTCTGTGCTTTATTTCAGTTCAAGACATTGAAAATTTACTTAAAGGGGACACTATAGTCACCTGAACAACTTTAGCTTAATGAAGCAGTTTTGGTGTATAGAACATGCCCCTGCAGCCTCACTGCTCAATCCTCTGCCATTTAGGAGTTAAATCCCTTTGTTTATGAACCCTAGTCACACCTCCCTGCATGTGACTTGCACAGCCTTCCATAAACACTTCCTGTAAAGAGAGCCCTATTTAGGCTTTCTTTATTGCATGTTCTGTTTAATTAAGATTTTCTTATCCCCTGCTATGTTAATAGCTTGCTAGACCCTGCAAGAGCCTCCTGTATGTGATTAAAGTTCAATTTAGAGATCGAGATACAATTATTTAAGGTAAATTACATCTGTTTGAAAGTGAAACCAGTTTTTTTTTTCATGCAGGCTCTGTCAATCATAGCCAGGGGAGGTGTGGCTAGGGCTGCATAAACAGAAACAAAGTGATTTAACTCCTAAATGACAGTGAATTGAGCAGTGAAATTGCAGGGGAATGATCTATACACTAAAACTGCTTTATTTAGCTAAAGTAATTTAGGTGACGATAGTGTTCCTTTAAATGTATAGTAATCTTAAAAGAAACCTGATATATTGATACAGCGTGTGGGGTATTGTCAATATTAACTCCAAACCCAGGCTTTTTGTTATCAAATTATATTAATTAAATTACTCTCTGTCAAATTTTATACGGGAAAAAGTTTTTTATGTTTTTCTTTTTTATTTAGTTAATTAAATATACATATATGTAAACCGTAAACTCAAGGTAACAGCAAGTAGGTCAAAGTGGATCTAGATTATACACAATACAGTCTTCAATTAACAGGTGTTTATATATGTGTATAATAAGAGTCCAGGAACAGGATTTAAAGGGACACTATAGTCACCAGAGCAACCACGGTTTAATTTACAGTATACAGCTTAATGTAGTTGTTATGATGTCTATATCATGTTCCTTCAGGCTTTTTGCAGTAAACACAGTTTTTTAACAGAATAGACTGTTTAGATTACAGCCAAGGGTTACCTCCACTGGCCACTCCTCAGATGGCTGCTAGAGGTGCTTCCTGGGGCAGTGCTGCACAGTGTGACTGACATTCAGTGTCTCCACCCTCTGCATGGAGACACTGAACTTTCCTCCTAGAGATCCATTGATACCCAGGACATACTTGAAAACCCAGGACATACTTGAAAACCCAGGACATACTTGAAAACGAGAGAAATCTCAATGTATCTTTCATGGTAAAATATTTTATAAATAAATAAATAATAAATAATTCAATACATCTCTATGAGGTGATGCTGATTGGCCAGAGTGGCGTTTGGCCCCACCCCTCGGCCCACCTGTTACGGTTCTTACCCGGTCTGCTTGCCTGCAGGGGTCCTCCGATCGAGCAGCATGCGGCTCGAGCACTCCTGCCTCCAGCTTGAACACTCCTGGAGGGCCGCACGGCGAACAGTCTGATTGGGCGCGCGGCCAGTACCATATTAGGAATGCTGCTTGCATTGCGAGCACTTTCTTATAGGGGGAATGGGAGCCTAACCTTGTGATCAGCTCCCATTGGCCCAAGTCATTCCGGCACCCCCATTCACACACGGTCTGGGGCGCAGGCATGATGTGGACCAATCAAATTAAACATAAACTTATGTTAACTTACCTGGCCCTAGATTCTGTGCTCTATTGTGGTTTCTGTTCCCAGAACCCTTTAGTGCGTTTTCTGTGATATAGTGTTGTATTCTGGTATTGACCTTGGCTTTGTTTCCTGATGCTGAGTTTCTCTTTAACCATTGCCTGTCTTGTTTGCCCTTTTAATTATTACCGTGTACCTGACTCTGGCTAGTTCTCGTTTTTGCTTTCTCTCCGTCACCCTGACCTTGGCTTGTAGTTTGACCACGCTTTACTCTGTCAGACGTTTAGCCACTCTAAGGCCCGGTAAGATGTTTATATTTCATTACTCTATTCCTTGCTATCTCGGGACACCACCTCCTCGGCTGAGATCATCAGAATTCTAAGATCATCAGAATTGACAATCTCAGCCAACCCAATGCTTTCCTATGGGATCAGGAACATGTGTCTTAAAGGAGGTTGGGTTGGCAAGGCACCAACAGGTGCTAAAGAGAAATAACACTCTCAGCCAATGAAAAGGCAGTGCACTGCAGGGCTTAGCTCGTGACAAATAACAATAGCTGCTGCCTCTTCTGGCTGCAAGTAGGAGGGGAGCGCTGCCTGGCGGGCGAGAAGTCAGAAATCAAATCATTGTAAAACTGTGAATCCATGCTCAGAAGGTACACCAAGGAACCCCTGGAATCATAACCACTACTGCATACATGGAGCTTTGAATGATCCTTTAACATTAGCTTTTGTGTTTTAAATTTTTTTTTGAATTTTACGAGTTTAGATATGGAATTTCACAGTGTGGGAAGGGGTGGGTGTGTTGGGTAATCATTTCTGAATAGGACAGGTAAACAAAACGTAACTTTTATATTGACTCTGTGGATAGAGAAATAGCAAGGAATGTATGAGTGTCACGTTTGCACTTTTAGTCACAAGAGAGATGTTTTCAAAGCTAAAACCTCTGCAATGGAGCCTTACTGTAATTAATAAAAGATATTTGGACACATCTTAAAACATAAAAACTGTTCGTGCATTTAGCCATGCGAAGGGTGTAAACATAGATATATATGTTCAGGGCGGCATTTCATGATATTTGTCAGAGATTAAGTATGTGTATCTAGAGTGGCTATTAATCATTAAGCTGTAATCGGAAGAGGAGCTTAGCAAACAAATGTCATTTAATTACATCAAGAAAATAATTCCCCTATTAGTCTTATTTACTAATGGGAAAATAGTGTTAGAGTCTGCCTTTTAATTACCTAAAGGATGAAAGTGTATAGTCCCGCTTGTCAGAGGAACAGCCATTCTATGAAAGCATTTTACCTTGTGATATGATCACTGATTATCCGGAGCTTTCACATCCAACAAGGGTCTGTCTAATAGGGATAGTGAGATAATACGCCTATTGCTATAAAGGTGTCAATGTACTCAGGGCATATGGCGTAATCGTGTCCCTATTGCAGAACTTGTGTGAATGTGAGATATAAATTCTATGACATTTTGTTTGTGGTTTTATGGGAATCGTATTGCTTTAATGTTTCACTACTTTATTGAATGTAGTCTGGGCTGTTGGGTAACTATGAATTCTTAAGATGGTCTTCTTTCTAGAAATATATGATTATGGAAATGATTTACTATTTTGGATAACACTTGGCTTGTAAACTGTGCATTGTCTATTTTATGATTGTGGCGAAAGTAACCTCGCCACTGGGTTTTGGAGAGCCCTGCTTGCCCTGTTACTATGGCCCCTGAGGTGTATTGCCTTTTAAAAACACTATTTGTGCATATTGGGACTAAGCACAATGCCCCTTTCAAACATGTGGTGGCGGCGGCAATCTTAAATTGTCCAGCAGTGTTTTGTTGTTGAGTGTATGGAACTGTTTTGGGCATGGGACCATGTGCACGGTGGGGCAAATATAAGACTTCCAGGAAATTCCTGAACCCCTGAATCGATCTGGGTGATTTTTTAATATGTCGTTCATCCAGATCGGGGCTATCAGAGGATGTGACTGTATTTGTTGTATTTTGGGGTACTTTTTGGGGTTTGTTAAAATGTATGTTTTTATCTGCTTAGAGTTAATTGAGTTAGTCCATTGTCTTTGTTAAGAGGGGAGGATTTGTGTACATTATCTGGGAGTGTCTAACTGTTTTGATTGGTTTTGTAACTTTGTGTCCTGTGCTCCACAAGGTCCACCTTGCTGGTAACCTTGTGGGGAAAACTGTATAAGAGACAATAAACCCTCAGATCTGCTGAGTTCCTGTTTTACCCTCAACACAGAGCATTGTCTCATGTGTGGGGGAAAAGGCTGCATCTACACTGGGGGATTCCTATACTCTGTATACTCCCCTGGGCTATAATTACTAAGCTCTTATAAGAGCTTGTTCCTTTACTCTCTTGGAGGAGAGGTTCACCCACTGGAACCTGGAGCCTTGTCGTAGGTCCAGGGTAGGTAGAGGACGGTGAGTACCCAGCCAAGCTGTAACGCTGGATGTGGGGACTGCGGTGCTGATGGTGTCTGGTGCGGTGCTGATGGTCCTTGGTAAGCACTAGGCTCATCGATTGACGGTGGGTCCGTCACAATCATAGTCTCTTTTCTCCTGTCATGTGTTAAAAACACACAATTTGCACCTTCTTGCATATACTTGTGATGATGAGTAGCTTAGTATTTCTTTACTAAATTAATTTAAAAAAATTAAAAAGAATAGAAATTTCTATTTATGGTAAATGCATAAATGGACTATTCCATGTTGGGTAGTGATGAAATTTTTTAATTTTTCTGATATAATAAAAAAAAATTAATAAAAATACTACTTCTGTTTTCTATAAATCTAATGTACAGTAAATCACTACAAGATTCATCTAGCCTTCTCTAAACTGAGATACGGCCTGGATGTGAAAGGATTAAATTCTGCAAATCTTTATGTGTTACTGTATTACTGTTTAGTGGATACTCCCCACAAATAAAGACATTATGAATGAAATCTGAACGGTAAGAATATAAATCAGAAATAACAGATTCTCTTTTCTAAAACATTAGACACTGACAGTGATACAATCGGTTACAGAATGAGAACCTCTCCTCATGCTTGTCCGCCCCTCGTTAAACTCTCCATTAGGATTTATAACACAAGTGTTCTCAGCAAACATTAAAATATATCCCAGCAAAGTAAACAGTCTTCTGAAAATCATTGTGAAATCCATCCTGGATTAGGTGCTAATAACCTGTGTGTTTGTGGATTTTGTCATTACATTTCTCACCATAGCATCACATAATTCTCACCAGCTCTTATATGAATGTCAAATAAAATAGAATCAAAGGATAAACTTTTAACCTGGGAAGACAACACTGAAATGCAGGACATTTAAAATAGAAGTACAACATCTCAGATTTGGGCAAATCATACTATCTCATTTCCAAAACTACTCTAAATCCAAAACTTGACTATATTCATATACTACACTTGATCCAGATACTACACTATATATTTATATAATATGCAATCCTATATCCAAATATCATACTATCCTATATCCATATACTACACTATCCTATATCCAAATACTACACTATCCTATATCCAAATACTGCACTATCCTATATCCTAAAACTACACTATCCTATATCCTAAAACTACACTATCCTATATCCAAATACTGCACTATCCTATATCCAAATACTGCACTATACTATATCCAAATACTACACTATCCTATATCCAAATACTACACTATCCTATATCCAAATACTACACTATCCTATATCCAAATACTGCACTATCCTATATCCAAATACTACACTATCCTATATCCTAAAACTACACTATCCTATATCCAAATACAACACTATCCTATATCGAAATACTACACTATCCTATATCCAAATACCACACTATCCTATATCGAAATACTGCACTATCCTATATCCAAATACCACACTATCCTATATCGAAATACTACACTATCCTATATCCAAATACCATACTATCCTGTATCCAAATACTACACTATCCTGTATCCAAATACTACACTATCCTATATCCAAATACTGCACTATCCTATATCCAAATACTACACTATCCTATATCCTAAAACTACACTATCCTATATCCAAATATCATACTATCCTATATCCAAATACTACACTATCCTATATCCAAATACCATACTATCCTAAATCCAAATACCATACTATCCTATATCCAAATACTACACTATCCTATATCCAAATACCACACTATCCTATATCGAAATACTACACTATCCTATATCCAAATACCATACTATCCTGTATCCAAATACTACACTATCCTATATCCTAAAACTACACTATCCTATATCCAAATACCATACTATCCTGTATCCAAATACTACACTATCCTATATCCTAAAACTACACTATCCTATATCCAAATACCATACTATCCTGTATCCAAATACTACACTATCCTGTATCCAAATACCATACTATCCTATATCCAAATACTACACTATCCTATATCCAAATACTATACTATCCGATATCCTAAAGCTACACTATCCTATATCCAAATACTACAGTATCCTATATCCAAATACTACACTATCTTATATCCAAATACCATACTATCCTATATCCTAAAACTACACTATCCTATATCCAAATACTACACTATCCTATATCCTAAAACTACACTATCCTATATCCAAATACCATACTATCCTATATCCAAATACTACACTATCCTATATCCAAATACCATACTATCCTATATCCAAATACTACACTATCCTATATCCAAATACCATACTATCCTATATCCAAATACTACACTATCCTATATCAAAATACTACACTATCCTATATCCAAATACTACACTATCCTATATCCTAAAACTACACTATCCTATATCCAAATACTACACTATCCTATATCCAAATACCATACTATCCTGTATCCAAATACCATACTATCCTATATCCAAATGCTACACTATCCTATATCAAAATACTATACTATCCTATATAATAAAACTACACTATCCTATATCCAAATACTACAGTATCCTATATCCAAATACTACACTATCCTTTATCAAAATACTATACTATCCTATATCCTAAAACTACACTATCATATATCCAAATACTACACTATCCTATATCCAAATACCATACTATCCTATATCCAAATACTACACTATCCTGTATCCAAATACCACACTACCCTATATCCAAATACTACACTATCCTATATCCAAATACCATATTATCCTATATCCAAATACTACACTATCCTATATCCAAATACTGCACTATCCTATATCCAAATACTGCACTATCCTATATCCTAAAACTACACTATCCTATATCCAAATACTACACTATCCTGTATCCAAATACCATACTATCCTATATCCAACTACTACACTATCCTATATCAAAATACTATACTATCCTATATCCAAATACTATACTATCCTATATCCAAATACCATACTATCCTATATCCAAATACTATTCTATCCTATATCCAAATACCATACTATCCTATATCCTAAAACTACACTATCCTATATCCAAAACTACACTATCCTATATCCTAAAACTGCACTATCCTATATCCAAATACTATTCTATCCTATATCCAAATACCATACTATCCAATATCCAAATACCATACTATCCTATATCCAAATACTACACTATCCTATATCCTAAAACTACACTATCCTATATCCAAATACTACACTATCCTAAATCCAAATACTATACTTTCCTATATCCAAATACACACTATCCTATATCCAAATACTACACTATCCTATATCCAAATACTACACTATCCTATATCCAAATACTATACTATCCTATATCCAAATACTGCACTATCCTATATTCAAATACTACACTATCCTATATCCAAATACCATACTATCCAATATCCAAATACCATACTATCCTATATCCAAATACTACACTATCCTATATCCAAATACTACACTATCCTGTATTCAAATAGTATACTATCCTATATCCAAATAGTACACTATCCTATATCCAAATACTATACTATCCTATATCCAAATACCATACTATCCAATATCCAAATACCATACTATCCTATATCCAAATACTGCACTATCCTATATCCAAATACTACACTATCCAATATCCAAATACCATACTATCCTATATCCAAATACTACACTATCCTATATCCAAATACTATCCTATATCCAAATACACACTATCCTATATCCAAATACTACACTATCCTATATACAAATACTATTCTATCCTATATCCAAATACTATACTATCCTAAATCCAAATACTATACTATCCTATATCCAAATACTACACTATCCTATATCCAAATACTATACTATCCTAAATCCAAATACCATACTATCCTATATCCAAATACTACACTATCCTATATCCAAATACTATACTATCCTATATCCAAATACTACACTATCCTATATCCAAATACTACACTACCCTATTTCCAAATACCATACTATCCTATATCCAAATACTATACTATCCTATATCCAAATACTACACTACCCTATATCCAAATACCATACTATCCTATATCCAAATACTATACTATCCTATATCCTAAAACTACACTATCCTAAATCCAAATACTATACTATCATAAATCCAAATACCATACTATCCTATATCCAAATACTACACTATCCTATATCCAAATACTACACTATCCTATATCCAAATACTACACTATCCTATATCCTAAAACTACACTATCCTATATCCAAATACTATTCTATCCTATATCCAAATACCATACTATCCTATATCCTAAAACTACACTATCCTATATCGAAATACACACTATCCTATATCCAAATACCATACTTTCTTATATCCTAATACTACGCTATCCTATACCCAATATCCTATACAGTATCCTATATCCAAATACTATACTATCCTATATCCAAATACTATACTATCCTATATCCTAAAACTACACTATCCTATATCCAAATACTACACTATCCTAAATCCAAATACCATACTATCCTATATCCTAAAACTACACTATCCTATATCCAAATACTACACTATCCTATATCCAAATACTATTCTATCCCATATCCAAATACTACACTATCCTAAATCCAAATACCATACTATCCTATATCCTAAAACTACACTATCCTATAACCAAATACTACACT
Source organism: Pelobates cultripes (assembly GCA_933207985.1). NCBI lineage: Eukaryota > Metazoa > Chordata > Amphibia > Anura > Pelobatidae > Pelobates > Pelobates cultripes. The sequence goes on along the minus strand of OW240921.1, from coordinate 1,775,848 downwards.
ATCCTATATCCAAATACTATTCTATCCTATATCCAAATACTACACTATCCTAAATCCAAATACCATACTATCCTATATCCTAAAACTACACTATCCTATATCCAAATACTACACTATCCTATATCCAAATACTATTCTATCCTATATCCAAATACCATACTATCCTATATCCTAAAACTACACTATCCTATATCCAAATACACACTATCCTATATCCTAAAACTACACTATCCTTTATCCAAATACACACTATCCTATATCCAAATACCATACTTTCCTATATCCTAATAGTACGCTATCCTATACCCAAATACTACACTATCCTATATCCAAAAACGACACTATCCTATATCCAAATACTATTCTATATCCAAATACCATACTATCCTCTATCCTAAAACTACACTATCCTATATCCAAATACTATTCTATCCTATATACAAATACCATACTATCCTATATCCTAAAACTACACTATCCTATATCCAAATACTATTCTATATCCAAATACCATACTATCCTCTATCCTAAAACTACACTATCCTATATCCAAATACTATTCTATCCTATATCCAAATACCAAACTATCCTATATCCTAAAACTACACTATCCTATATCCAAATACACACTATCCTATATCCGAATACTACACTATCCTATATCCAAATACTATACTATCCTGTATCCAAATACCACACTATCCTATATCCAAATACTATACTATCCTGTATCCAAATACCACACTATCCTATATCCTAAAACTACACTATCCTATATCCAAATACCATACTATCCTATATCCTAAAACTACACTATCCTATATCCAAATACACACTATCCTATATTCAAATACTACACTTTCCTATATCCAAATACTACACTATCCTATATCTAAATACTATACTATCCTATATCCTAAAACTACACTATCCTATATCCAAATACTATTCTATCCTATATCCAAATACCATACTATCCTATATCCAATTACTACACTATCCTATATCCAAATACTATACTATCCTATATCCTAAAACTACACTATCCTATATCCAAATACTACACTATCCTATATCCTAAAACTGCACTATCCTATATCCAAATACTATTCTATCCTATATCCAAATACCATACTATCCAATATCCAAATACCATACTATCCTATATCCAAATACTACACTATCCTATATCCTAAAACTACACTATCCTATATCCAAATACTATTCTATCCTATATCCAAATACCATACTATCCAATATCCAAATACCATACTATCCTATATCCAAATACTACACTATCCTATATCCTAAAACTACACTATCCTATATCCAAATACTACACTATCCTAAATCCAAATACTATACTTTCCTATATCCAAATACACACTATCCTATATCCAAATACTACACTATCCTATATCCAAATACTACACTATCCTATATCCAAATACTATACTATCCTATATCCAAATACTGCACTATCCTATATTCAAATACTACACTATCCTATATCCAAATACCATACTATCCAATATCCAAATACCATACTATCCTATATCCAAATACTACACTATCCTATATCCAAATACTACACTATCCTGTATTCAAATAGTATACTATCCTATATCCAAATAGTACACTATCCTATATCCAAATACTATACTATCCTATATCCAAATACCATACTATCCAATATCCAAATACCATACTATCCTATATCCAAATACTGCACTATCCTATATCCAAATACTACACTATCCAATATCCAAATACCATACTATCCTATATCCAAATACTACACTATCCTATATCCAAATAGTACACTATCCTATATCCAAATACCATACTATCCTGTATCCAAATACTACAATATATTCATATAGTACACTATCGTATATCCTAATATTACACTATCTATCTATCTATCTATCTAACTATCTGCCTACCACCATCAGACTCTCCCCTAGTCTTCAATCATTTAAGAAGTGCCTTAAAACTCATTTCTTTAGGAAAGCTTATGTCCTCCCAGAGTAACCTCTACCTCACACACCTGCCTCTTGCTCTCTCCTAAAGGGCAGCACTCTACTCTCTCCTCCAGCTCTGCTCCACTCCCACCTAATTTGACTTCTTTTCCCTGTCCTAATGTGTTTTATACCCCACCTCCTATAGACTGTAAGCTCGTTTGAGCAGGGCCCTCTTCAACCCTTCGTTTCTGTAAGTTTTCTTGTAATTGTCCTATTTATTGTCAAATCCCCCCTCTAATAATATTGTAAAATGCTACGGAATCTGTTGGCGCTATATAAATCACAATAATAATAATAATAATATCCTATAACCAAATTCTACACCACCCTATATCCTAACACCACACTATCCTATATCCAAATATGTACTATCCAATATCCAAATACTACACTATCCTATTTTCATATACTACACTATCCTATATTCAAATACTATACTATCATATTCCCAAATACTCTACACTATCTTATTCCCAAATACTACACTATCCTATATCCTAATATTACACTATACTATATCCAAATGCTACACTATCCTATATCCAAAAGTGTGTCCAACTGGGTACCTCCGCCAAATATGCTTCCTAGCTATCGCCTGGACACCGTATGCACTTCCAGCCCCTAGCCGCCACAGCTTGGCTGGGGTCTCGCCATCTCCTCCCACCCTGGTCCCAAGTCCTGGATCCAGCTCACAGTGGGTAGACCTCTCCTCCAGAGAGTATAGCTGTAAAGTAAGTATAGCTGTTCCCCAACACATGAGTCGAGGCTTAATGCTGGGAAGTCATCTATTTTATTCAGGGCCACACACGGCCTTTTATGCACAAGCCCATGCAAGGGTTTTTTTTACACCAAATCCTCTGTGCCTGATAATTGAGTCAGGAACTGTAGTAACTCAATTATCTCCAGGTACAGAAAACACAATTTACAAACCCCAAAAAGTACCCCTCAAAATACATGAAAACCCCTCAAAAGTCAGATCCCTGGATAGCCCATATCTGGGTGACCAAAATATCCCAAAATCACCTAGATTGGTTCAGGGGTTCGGGTTTTCCATGGAAGTCACTTTTTGACCAACCGCACACGTGGCTTCTGCCCAAAATAGTTCCATGAGAAAAGTGGTAACGGTAGGTCAACTTCAGTAGCATAAAAACGAAAGAACTACCAAACGTAGTCTATATTTGAACGGTGGAGCTTGTTCCCCTCATCCAGACGAACGATTCCACCGAACAGTGTTCTTCTAAGATATACAGAACTGAACGCAGGCGATGATGGAAGTCCAGCAGTGTTTGGGAATTTCAGTGTCCGATTTTAGTTTCATGAACTCGACGACCAAACACTGCTGCCTGCGTTCCTGCAAACAAGATGGCCACCACCTTGTGGTCATTCATACGAATTGTGGCCACCCAGACGAACAATTAGAACACTGAGGTGAGAATTGTTACCAGGTGTCAATAGGGCTTAACAAGCACATGGGTGGTCCATGGTTCCCGAACAGTATAGGGAAATGGCACAAACAAAGTATTTTAAAAGGGTTTTTGCAGGACCCAGAGTCTTTGGGCAGGAAGCTAGCCAGCATGCCCCTCCAGGAACATGTGGCAGAGGCATTTTTTCTACACAAATAATATACTATCTTTTATGCAAATATTACACTATCCTTTTCCCAAATACTACACTATCCTATATCCATATACTATGCAATCTAATACCCAAATACTATTCCATCCTATATCTAAATAATACACTATCCTATATCCATATACTATGCAATCTAATACCCAAATACTATTCCATCCTAAATCTAAATAATACACTATCCTATATCCCAATACTACATTATCCTATATCCAAATGCCATACTATCCTATATCCCAATACTACACTATCCTATATCCAAATGCCATACCTTCCTATATCACATAACTACACTATCCTAAATCCAAATAATATCTATCTTTTATCTAAATACTATACTATCCTATATATAAATAATACTCTATGCTATATCTAAATAATATTCATTCCTATATCTAAATAATACTCTATCCTATATATAAATAATACTCTATGCTATATCCAAACAATACTTGTGACGGTTACCCCTGTAGAGTGAGGGTATCTACCGTCTGGACATCCTTCTTCCCATTAATGGGAAGAAGGATGTCCTTCGAACAGAGTCACCCCAGATAGCTATCCCATGGAGCTCATTTGTTTAACGAAAGACTATGAGAAAGACTTTGGCTCCATGGCGATTGAGCTGTGTGTATGGGATCTGAGCGCTATTTGGTAATATTGTGCGCTCAGATCCAGGCTATATGGGGATTCGTTGAATGTGGGAGTTCGGTTCATGAGTTTTAGAGTTGTATAATTTTATGTATTTTTATTAGCTGTATTAAAATGGAGATTATGCTCTATCCTCAGAGATAATTGAGTTACTTCCCAATTATCTCCAGGATAGAGTGGAGGGTCCACGTTGTCTAAAGGGGAGTGTTTTTTGCTAAACTGTTCTGATTGGTCACTGTACTATTTGTGTCCCTGTTTTCCACCAGGTCTCCTATGGGAGTGTCCACCTGGTGTGAGACCTGCATAAAAGGCGGGAAGGTAGCCCAGATTAAACAGATTCCTGCTTGCCCCTCAATACAGAGCCTCGTCTCGTACTTGGGATTTTTGTATGGTTTCCCTGTTTGGCTGTTTGGAGTGTTGATTATTCGTATATGTTTGCTTGTTCGGCTGAACAATACTCTATCCTATATCTAAATAATTCTCTATCCTTTACCTAAATAAATACTCTATCCTATATCTAAATAAATACTCTATCCTATATCTAAATAAATACTCTATCCTATATCTAAATACTATACTATCCTTTACCCTAATACTGCACTGTCTTATATCCAAATACTACACTCTCGTATGCCCACCCATATCATTTTTTTACTGATAGATGTAAAGCTATTATTGATTGTTTATAGACAAGTATCCTTAGTCCTTTAGTCCACAGCAAATTAATGGATCTGTCTGGGAAATGAATGACCACATTGATTCGCTTGGATCTTAAAATGCTTTTGATTGTTTTTGCATGAAGTTAATTTAACACGTTTATATGTGAGTTTTTCAGAATTCCTGATTATAGCTGTACAGCAGAGTCAGATACTGAGTAATGAAGGGATTTGACATCTTATCAATGAACGAACATGTAGAATGAGTGTAATAATATTAATGTAAGGATCAGTTTATTGATTCATGTCAGTTGGTTTAACGGAAGGCGATCACAGAGAAAGGCTGTACAAATAGGTGTGAAAATAAAAACATAGCTCTGATCATTTACAAACAGGACGGAGTGTTGTTTAAACACACTTTATCCAAGCATACCACCCCAGAATAAATATTACATACCAACCCCCCCTTCCCCAGCCCATTTATTCTGCATATAAGCCGTTACAAGTCACCCTAAGAGCTGACTCTCAGTGGCAGACTGTTACAGGTAAGATCTGTGTTGTTATATTATCTGATTCTAGTTGTTTTAAGGTATCAGCAGCGTTATAAGCCGACAGTTAATGAGATACAAAGCAAAGCTTTGACACCATGATGGAGAGTATTATTACACACAGAGCCATACGGCACTCTGGGAAGCCGAACAGACCCTCAGCACCACTGGTGATCCACGGCTGGGGAACCGCATATCCTCCAATATCCAACAAACAAAGTATCATCTGTAAGCTGCAATGTGAAGGACGGAGTTTATTGGGCGACTTACAGCGTGATATGATGGAAATGGTGAATTCCATGGGGTCCCCTGATGCCCAATAAACTCTTTTCTTGACACTACTCCTGCCAGCGCTGTCTGTTTGTTGCTTTAGATGTTGAATGTATCACGATATGTTCTTATAATCAGATCAGAAGTTCAGTTTTACATTGTGGAGAGTGTGAGAGAGATGAAGAGAAAGACAGAGAGAGTGAGACCGAGAGAGTGTTAGAGAGAGACAGAGAGAGTGATAAAGAGAGATGCAAAGAGAGACAGACGACAGAGGGAGAAAGCGAAGAGACAGACAGGCAGACGAGAGATGGAAAAAGAGAGATAGACAGGCAGATGAGAGATGGAAAAAGAGAGACAGACAGATGAGAGATGGAAAAAGAGAGACTGTCATGTGGTAAAAAAAGAAACTAGTTAGAAACTATGGTTAGATTTGCCACAATAAATACCCAGGGACTCCTTTTAAAAGATCAATTTTATTAGAATATTTGAAGAAACAGAGAATTGATGCTTGCAGTGTTCAAGAGACGCATTCGAGGAAGGTCCTTTCTGCGTCTCTTAAACACAATAAAAAAAGAGGGGTTGCTATATTGATATCCAAAAATGTGAATTTCCTAAATATATTTACAGAACAAGATACCGAGGGAAGATTTATTATAGTAGTCTGTGAGATTGACAACATTATATACACAATAACTAATCTCTATGCTCCAAACCATTCCTCATTACCATTTATAACTAAGGTTTTAAAAAGAATGGATGAGGTAAAACCAGGAATTCTGGTGCTCTGGGGAGATTTAAACTTAATATTTGACCCACTTTTAGATTAAAAAAAAAAACGCAATTTTCAGACAGTTAACTCAAAATTATTCTTTACTAGATATCTGGCGTATTTTCCACCCAACAGACTAGTTTTTCAAAATCTCACTTTGCATATTCTCGCATTGATTTTGTACTGGGAGATATCAAATTAGCCCAACGAATAAAAACAATTAAAATAAACGAGCTTGCATGGTCAGATCACAATGCAGTTATTCTGGATATTAAGGACACCTTTGAGATTCCAAAACCAGAATGGAGACTAAATAATTCTATTCTTTCAAATAAAAACAATATAGATTTCATTAAGAAACAGACAAATTATTATTTTAAAGAGAATCAATCTGACCAGATCCCCCCTTTGGGAATATGTTGCTCATATAAGGCAGTGATTAGGGGTTTATTAATTATAAGAATAGAGATTACAGAGAAAGAGATTTAACGAATCTGCAAATTCAACTATATAATCTCTCAAGAGATAACAAAATAGCTCCAAGTGAGCAGCTGTCAAATAGAATCTCTACCCTACAAGACAGGATTAACGAACTACTAATAATGAAAGTAAGCAAAACACTTGAAAGATTAAAGGCAACTTTTTACTACACAGGGAGTAGGGCAAATAAACTCTTAACTGACAGACTCAGAAGAGAAACTAAACAAACAAAAAATGTCTAAAATCTTATATAAGGGCGAGACCTGCCTCTCTCCAGAGAGAATAGGAAAGGCTTTTAATGATTATTATCATTCATTATATAATTTACCTCATAACCAATCGGACCCAAAAGATTACTTTAAAGATAAGATCATACCAAAGATTTCGGAATCTCAACTGAAGGAACTGAATGCCCCCAATTTCTCTACTTGAAATACACACAAGGATAGAGACACTGCGACCTAATAAAGGGCCAGGCCCAGGCGGGTTTCCCGGGATTTTTTATAGATTATTTAGGGATGAAATATCACCACACTTATAGACTACTTTTAATGAATTTATATTAAAAACTAAAATCCCGCAGGAAATTCTTAAGGGTAATATTGTCCCAATATTAAAATCAGGTAAGAACCCAGAAAAAGTAGACAGTTACCGGCCGATCTCTCTGTTAAATGAAGATATTAAGTTATACGCTGGAATATTGGCAGATGGGCCTAAAAATGAAGATACTTCCTGATATAAATTTAAATATACTGTCTGATCTAATGACAGATATAAACCTAGAAGTTTGGATTCAAAAAGGTATAAAAATGATATCCTATCTTCTAATAGGAAATAAACTGAAATCTTATGAACAACTCCAAACTGAATACAGTATTCCCGTGACCGAGTGGTTCAACTACATTAGGATAAAATCCTTTTTAGGCACGTTTTTAAAATCTAATCCTCTTGAGTTACCAGTTAAGCTTCTCTCACAAATATATGTGCAATCAGACTATACCCATCTGACTAGTAAATGTAAAAAAATAATATACAAGACTGAGGTTAAACCAATCCCCCCGGCAATTAGTAAATGGAATTCTGATTTGCAAAATGATATAACTATGAAAGAATGGAATAATTCCCTTAATACATTATACAAAGCTTGTCATTGCTTAAATATTCACGAAACCCATTATAAAATATTAAATAGATGGTATAGAACACCTCAAAAGATTGCAAAAATGTATCCTACATCGCCATTTAATTGTTGGAGATGTAATGAATCAATTGCGGATTTCAGACATTGGTGGTGGGATTGTCCGAAAATTAGACCTCTTTGGGAGAAATTAAATCAATACTTATCATCCTTATTGGAAATGAAGATTATATTAACCCCAAGTATGGCTCTACTACATATGGACATGACGGTGTTTAATAAAGAATTTAGACCCATTATTCTTCATATTTTAATGGCTGTGAAAACCTCAATAGCCAGAAATTGGAAATCCACCAATGTAGATAATTGGTCTAAGATTCATGCCCAAAGTATTGTGCAATGTATAATAGAAAGAGCCATTGCCAATTCTGCACCAAAAAAGGGCCACCACTATAGTTACTGGGACAGATGGGTAAAAAAAATGGATCTGAATAGTACATTTCTTTGTGTTTAGTTAATTATCTCTTCATGTCTTTCTTGTGCTAGATATTCGTTTTCCTTTTTTTCCTTTAGCTAAACAGTTTCTCCCGACTATGAGATTATTGGATAAGCCCCTTTTCCTCCCCTCCCCCCTCGAGCCTAATATTTTTTATTATTATTTTTTTACTGTGAACCAAGCAAATGTCTGTTTAAGTTAGTCTCTAAGTGTTTTTAGACGTTAGATGTTCAATAAAACAGAAGAAGTGGTTAGTTAATAAAAAGGGAAAGAAGAGGGGAAAATAAAGGGGTAAAGGAACGGTAGATAGAGAGAAAGGAAATAGAATGATATATAGATATAAATATATATTTGGATAAATAATAAAGAGAGAGAAAAGAGAACTAAATAATAGATATGATGATTTGGTATTTGATCCCCTCTATTATGATTACACGAGGTATGAAATGACAAATATCACATTCTGATGTATAATAAAAATAAATAAAAAAAAAGACAGACATGCAGACGAGAGATGGAATAAGAGAGACAGACATGCAGACGAGAGATGGAATAAGAGAGACAGACAGGCAGACGAGAGATGGAATAAGAGAGACAGACAGGCAGATGAGAGCGGGAGAGAGACAGACAGGCAGACGAGAGATGGAATAAGAGAGACAGACAGGCAGATGAGAGAGGGAGAGAGACAGACATGTAGACTGAGAGAGGGAGAGAGACAGACATGTAGACTGAGATAATGCCGTTTCTTTTTCAGAGTGTGGATCTTTCAGGACAGGATGGCGTTTGTCAAGAAAAGTCATTTCCTCCTGGCACTCAGTGAGTATAGTAGAGTTTAATATGAATATGTTTAACCCCTTAGGACACATGGCATGTGTGAAATGTCATGATTCCCTTTTGTTCCAGAAGTTTGGTCCTTAAGGGGTTAAAGACGTTACATTGTAAATTAGAGGCTCTAATGTTCATATGATTTTTTTTCTGCAGTTTTGGCTCTGACACTTGGCCGAGGATATTCAGAATCAGGTAAACTGTAACACAAATCCAATGTTTGTTATGAAACCTCTGGGGAGAGATGGCTGATTTACAATAACCTTAATGTTCCGTTGCTACAGGCATATTTGGGAGGTCTTTTATCACGATAGTCTGTATTTTTGGGTTTATTTAAGTTTCTCAGTGCACAGTATCGGGAGTATACCACGATATTCTAGATCTTTTTCTCGTCTCTCCATAATGACTGGGTAGTTAATGTGTGTCAGTCCATATCGTAGTATACTGCTCAGTTGGAGCCACTACCTCTATATCCACTTTTATGGGAAGAGACACTTATCCAGACAATACCATGTGACATGGGAATACGTAAATAATGTCTGCATTAACATCAGGATTTGTAAACACGTTTCACTTCTTGGCTTTATCCATGGCCTTTAGTCATATATGCTGAGCTTCCTATAAATGGAGATAGTGGACCACATGCTGGGAGGCTAAGCCAGAAGACTTGTTGAAAAAACTGTATTAATTCATGCATACATATTGCAAAATAATATGACAATGGCTAAAATGCATTTAATCTTTTATTGTAAACAAGAAAAATGTATGACTTTAAACAATTCAACTTTTATTGTTCTAATTTATTCATAGAATCTCTACTCTATCCATATGGACCGTCGGAGGGTGACCACAAGAATCCGGTGCAAGACGACGGGACGTCTGGTGAAGTTTCCATCTCAGTTGGTTTTAAATTCTTCAGTAAAGAATACACAACTTTGTTTGTAAGCATCATTCTCTTTAAATGCTGATAGAAACATTTAAATATATAAAGGGAATCAACTCAGTAAAGGAGGAGACTATATTTAAAAGAAGAAAAACTACCACAACAAGAGGACATAGTCTTAAATTAGAGGGGCAAAGGTTTAAAAATATCAGGAAGTATTACTTTGCTGAGACGGTAGTGGATGCCTGGAATAGCCTTCCAGCTGAAGTGGTAGAGGTTAACACAGTAAAGGAGTTTAAGCATGCGTGGGATAGGCATAAGGCTATCCTAGCTATAAGATAAGGCCAGGGACTAATGAAAGTATTTTGAAAATTGGGCAGACTAGATGGGCCGAATGGTTCTTATCTGCCGTCACATTCTATGTTTCTATGTTTCTAAATAGTTCCTTTTTTCTTTAGATGAGAGCACTGTAAACTAAGCCATGTTTCATAAACTAAAAAGAATACATATATTAATAGATTTATTGATCTCCAGGTAAATAATAACGGAGTGATTTCCTTTAAAACGGCCGTTTTCCAATACACTCCAGACGCTTTCCCCCTGACCAATGGAGAAACATTTGTGACCCCATTCTGGGGAGATGTGGACAACGAGCTGCATGGCGACGTATATTACCGGGAGAGCACAGACGACAATCTGTTAAAAATGATAACCAAAGATATGGAAAAGCATCTACCTGAGCAGCATTTCATTCCAACCTGGGCCTTTATAGCCACCTGGGACAAAGTGGCCTACTACGGGTCAGCATCTGAAAAGGTGGGCTCAGCTTGTTTCAATGTAACCTTTCAAAGATTCAATTAAAAAAATGTAAAATTGAATTGGGACAGAATAACTAGAATCTCAAAACAAAACCAACTAACATGCACACACTTGAACACAAAAACACACACACTCACCACTACGGTACTAAAAGGGACTAGCTACACCACATCTGCAAAAATAGAGTTTCACTTTGGATGTCTGCATGACATTATGCTGCTATGGACGGTTTCTTTTTTTTTAATTCAATTTTTTTAGAAAAATAAATACAGGAATTATATAACGTGTCTACGTTGGTGTTACATCACAGTGCGCCAAGCCGGTAATGGTCCAGTTAGATTGCAATATCGGTTGGTAACACCTCCAGGGACCATAAAACAGTGGTAACTAAGTACATAGCTTGGCTAGTCAAAACAAGTCTTCTAGATGCTATACAATGTAGACACCTGTAGCAGGTTATACATTAAATAACTGTAACCGTTCCGTGATGCAGGAAGATGGTGGCATTCCAGAAAATCGATAGTGAATGAGTTATTTACTAATCTGGAATGTGAAGGGATTTTAACATTTTATTCCAAAACAACTAAATTAGCAAGATTTCACAATAAGCATAATTTTAGCAAAATCACGTCTCTTGTAAATTCTGACATTTCTCAGCAGACCTGAATAAAGTCTATGTGGGTAAAACCTGATCAATGAAAGTAGGAAACCAAATCAGGAGAGCTATCATCTGAGTACTGAGTTTATACCTTAGTTAACATGAGAATTGGGTTTGTGGTTGGAATATGTTCATTTTCTATGGATTTTGCCCAGCCGGACATAATCTAGTGTTTAGTGCATAACCCCAAGAAGGCGAACATCTTGGAATCTCATGCATATTTTTCTGACCCTGATAATTACTGATTGGCTAGCTAAACCATGTGACTTCTGTAGCCAATCAAAATTTGAGCTTCTAACAGATAAGATATTTATCTTTCAACATTCACTGCACAGCGAGGAGAAAATGTTTATTTGGCTAGTCTAATTAAAAAAAAAAGGGGGGCGGGTCCGGATCGCCGAGCTGGACGGTCGCAAGCAAGACCAGCTCCTGCAACGTTATCAACGTTAAAGCTTTTAAAACATGACTTTTTAAGTAAAAGCAGACCAACTGCAATGGTCCTCAGTGCAAAGGGAACACTGAATCCAGGGAGAGGCTGGCTCCTCAAGTTTCAGTCCCCTAGAGGAGAAATCTTCAATGTCCCAGTTGGGGCCTTCTCCGGCGGTGAGTGGGGCAGATGGCTGCTGCCCCGCTATCCTGCCTAACAGAACCCAGCCAGAGGCCCAAACCGCGTGACCCTGGCCCTGTTCCCCCCCCCCTCTGGACCGGTGGGGGTGATCCCGGTCCTCACCCTATGGCCCCGACCGCGGAACTGCAAGCAAGGCGCAGCAACAACACCACCTTGATCTGCGGCCCAAGCGCTGCATCTTATTCTGGAGAAAAAACGACCTTAATTTAGTTTAATAAAATGTTAAGTGATGGGCAGATCCTTATAATATAACTATGATATTATTTGCTTATGAATGATCTGAAATCATCTATTCACAGCTTGAAAACACTCAGGAAGCAGAACAGCGTGTACATTATTCTACAAAAACAGCTTAATTTATTTAGTAAGCACATTAAAATAAATTCCCCCTCTTGCTAAATAATGAAATGATTAGTATTACTAAAAGAATATCATTAATCTCGATTATGGAGAAAGTGACATATTTAGGTGTTTATATTTAAATGAAATTGTTTATTGTTAGAAGGCTATTTCTAAGCATTATTTACAGCAAGAAGGGGTTTGCTTTTATGGGGGCTGGTGAGCTTACACTTCATTTCCCACTGTCCTCTGCTATTTAAATGTCAGTATTCTTCTTTGCTTCTATTTTATATATTGGATTGATATATTAGCCATTGCTGCTGCCCAGGGCTTAATTCTGTGTCTTTATATTTACACCAACGCCCAGTTTAACACATTCCAAGCTGCTCTCACAACCGATGGCTTCAGATACTTTGTCATCATGAACTATGACGACATCCAGTGGACGACCGGAACAGCTAGTGATGGGGACCCTGAAACAGGATTGGGGGGAACGCCAGCTCAGGTACTGTATTACCGAGAATGTTCTACTTGTTAATAGTTGTGACTTCTCTAAATAACAAGAACAGAAACTATAAAAGTGTAACATACAAGATCCAGCGCATAAAACCCCCACCCACTGTTAGTTCGTTTGAGCAAGGGCCTCTTCAACATATCGTTCCTGTAAGTTTTCTTGTAATTGTCCTATTTATAGTTAAATCCCCCCTCTCATAATATTGTAAAGCGCTACGGAATCTGTTGGCGCTATATAAATGGCAATAATAATAATAAAAACGGGAATTTCAAAGTTTACAGATTATAATGGGTTTTTTTTGTTTGTTTTTTAAAACAGCTAACCTAGGCAAAACTAATGGTGGTTTGGTTAGAGTATGTGGTCATTAACCTGCCACAACGTCAATGTACCCCACAGGGCCAGATTAAGAGCCCAGTGGGCCTGGTGCTGACAATTATGAGGGGCCTAATTACAGAATCATATCGACCAAAAACAGTAAAACACTCCCAAGCATCATGTATCTGATGGAGATGGAGATGGTGCTGGAGAGAAAGAAAACAGCAGCTATAAGAAAACACATACCCTAGGCTAATCTCTCTCTAATTTATGTTTTCATCTTTCAAGTAATCCATAACCCCTAACAGCTGTGTCCAGTCAAGCAGGAAGTCAATGGGCATGGTAAAAGGGTGTGCCACTGACACAAATCACGTAACCTGCCAAAAGGGGCAAACATGCCCAAAAAGAGGACATGTCTGCTCAAAGAATTAGAAGGCCACCCTGGCATGAATGCATGTCAGACTGCCTGCCAATCATGCAGCTAGCCAACTAAGGGCATACTATGCAGACAGCACCCTGAGCTTGGCATAAATGCATCTAATGATGCGCTCACTCAACGCTTTCTAAGGACCGTCCCCTAGCACTCGCTCGTCCACTTGTCTCCTTACCTTCTTACTAGCAGGCAGAAGCTCCTGGTATATGGTCTGGGACAGAGAAAAGCTGTATGTAGCGAGTGTAGAAGAAAGGGAACATGCCACAGTGTTAGAGAGACCAAAGTCAGCATTACCTTAAAGGATCACTATAGGGTCAGGAACACAAACATGAATTCATGACCATATAGTGTTAACACCACCATCTAGCCCCCTGGGCCCCACATGTCTCCATAAATATAGCAAAATCCTACTATATTCAAGCCTGAAGCTGTAACTCTGCATGCTGTTAGGCTCATAAAAACAAGCAGTCTGCTGACATCATTAGAAGTGGTGGCCTGATCCAATCACAGTGCTTTCCCATAGGATTGGCTGAGACTGACAAAGAGGCAGATCAGGATCAGAGCCAGCATGATTCAAACACAGCCCTGGCCAATCAGCATCTCCTTATATAGATTAATGTAATTAATGAATCTCTATGAGGAAAGTTCAGTGTCTGCATGCAGAGGGAGGAGATACTGAATGTTTGGATTCATTTTAGGCAGCCATGACCCAGGGAGGATCTCTAACAGTCATCTAAGGAGTGGCCAGTGAAGTTATCACTAGGCTGTAATGTAAACACTGCATTTTCTCTGAAAAGACAGTGTTTACAGCAAAAAGCCTGAAGGTAATGATTCTACTCACCAGAACAAATTCAATAAGCTGTAGTTGTTCTGGTGACTCTAGTGTCCCTTTAACTATATTCATTGTCAGCCAGTCCACACAAGTTTTGTTCCCATACATCCCTCTTAAGTTTCCATACTTAAGTAAGAGTATGTGAAAAGTAGTTAGGGTTGCCACCTTTCTTGGAAAAACATACCGGCCTTGCTAATTTGCATAATTAAATATGTATGGGTGACATCACATGATGTAAATCACAAGGAGTGACATAAGAGAAAATGCTGTAAAATCACCAAAAAACTACTTAGTTTAAATCTGCTGTATAGATGGATTCCTCCCAGTGCCCCCATGTCTCCCAGTGCCCTCATGACTCAGTGCCCCCATGTGTCGATTACTCCAGGTCTCAGTGTTCCTTTGTATCAGTGTCTCAGTGCCCCATGTCTCCCAGTGTCCCCTAATTGTGTCCCCAGGTCTCCCAGTGATCCTATGTATCAGTGTCTCAATGCCCCATGTCTCCCTGTGTCCCCATGTATCCCAGGGTCCCCATGTCACTAGGACACTAGGAAGACGGGGAGACCTGGGGACACGGGGAGACCTAGGGACAAGGAGACACCAGTGACACTGGGAGACTAAGGGGACACATGGGGACAATGGGAAAATAGGGGACACTTGAAGACATGAGGACACAGACACCAGGGACAAAGATACTAGAGACACTGACTGGGGGACATGGGGATATTGAGACATGGGGGCACTGGGAGACATGGGGACACTGAGACACCAGGGCCACAGACACTAGGAACACTAGCTTGGGGACATTGTGACACTTGAGGCACTGAGAGACATTGAGGCAATAGGAGACATGGGGATAGTGAGACACTGGCAGACTGTGGGCACTGGCAGACTGTGGGCACTGGGAGACTAGGGGTCACTGGGAGACTAGGGGGCACTGAGACACCAGGGACACTGGCTGGGGGACATGGGGTCCCCATGTGTCTGTGCCATAATGTCTCCCAATGTCCCTTAGTGTCTCAGTGTCTGCCATAATATCTCCCAATGTCCCTTAGTGTCTCAGTGTCTGCCATAATGTATCTCCCAATGTCCCTTAGTGTCTCAGTGTCTGCCATAATGTCTCCCAATGTCCCTTAGTGTCTCAGTGTCCCCATGTCTCCCAGTGTCCCTTAGTGTCTCAGTGTCTGCCATAATGTCTCCCATGTCCCTTAGAGTCTCAGTGTCCCCATGTCTCCCAGTGTCTGCCATAATGTCTCCCAGTGCCCCTTAGTGTCTCAGTGTATGTCTCCTTGCAGCCTTTTCCCCCATCCCTTACTTCCCTGAGCTGTAGGCTGTTTCTGCAGGGTGGGAGTTGCTGTCTGGACTCTCTGTAGCTGCACCCCTGCAGATCAGTGAGTATAGATAGGCAGGGAGGGATATGCTGGAACTTCCTATCCCTGCCTGTCTCCACATACAGTGACCCCTACTGGCCAGTGCTGGTATTGCAGAGTAATCTCCATTTATACTGAGAAAAATACCAGCATTTATATTGCCAGTATCACTGCAATATTGGCACCAGCCAGGCAGCCTCAAATACTGGCTGTGCCAATAAAATAAAAGCCATGTGGAATCCCTAAAAGTAGTGTGTGAAAAAAAAAAAAAAAAAAAAAAAAATTTTTTTTTTTTTTTTTTAAATCAATGGGCCTATTCCATGGGCCTGGGCCTGGAGCTGCAGCTCCATCAGCCCCTATGTTAATCCGGCCCTGGTACCCCACCATAGCAACCTACTGTCTGGTCTTATGAGAAAAGCATACTCTAAACGTGTTTGCCTCGCTTCTAACAGGCTGGATTCAATAGTGGTGATGTATCACACTACTTCAATATCCCTGGGTCCAGAACGGCAGAGGTCTTGAAGATCAAGTCAACCTCTAATGTCAACTATCCTGGTCGATGGATCTTTAGAGTCGATAATTTTGAAGTTCCTGGTGGATGTGTGTATAAAGGTGAGTAAACTGTATAATTAAATTATTTGGCAATCCACCAACGTTTTTTAAATATAATTTTGGATTTTTCTCACAGTTTAAATTATTGTAAATTATTTCAGATCCCGGTAGATGTTTGAATTTATTAATTTGCATATTTTTTTGTTGTTTAAATGTTTTTAAATCTGTTTTTCCTGTTATCATTATACCGATAAAATCCATTGAAACCATTTATGCTGTAAATATTATTTAACCCCTCAGTGACCAGACCGCTTTTCAATTCTCTTACTGTTTGGGACCAGGGCTGTTTTTACATTTCTGTGGTGGTTGTGTTTAGCTGTAATTTTCCTCTTACTCATTTACTGCACCCACACATATTATATACCGTTTTTCTAGACATTAAATGGTCTTTCTAAAGATACCATTATCATCATCATATCATATAATTTACTATGAACAAAATTATAAAATATGATTAAAAAAAATGTAAAAAAAACACACTTTTTCAAACTTTGATCCCCAAAATCTGTTACGCATCTACTACCGCCAAAAAAACACCCGTGCTAAATAGTTTCTAAATTTTGTTTGGAGTCTAGAAATACCCAATGTTAACATGTTCTTAGCTTTTTTTTTTTTTTGCAAGTTATAGGGCAAAAAGTACAAGTAGCACTTTGCTATTTCCAAACCATTTTTTTGTTTTCAAAATTTACTCAAGTTACATTGTAACACTGATATCTGTCAGGAATCCCTGAATAACCCTTCACATGTATGTATTTTTTAAAAGAAGACAACCTAAGATGTTAAACTTGTGATATTTTGACTCTTTTCATGCAACTATTTTATCAACAATCTGCCAAATTAAAAAAAAATTATAATAATTGGTGATTTTTTTTGACACACTTAGTAGTTTAAGAATGTACATGTACTGAGAACTTTAAGGGTTACTGCCAAAGAACACCCCAATATGTGTTCAGCAACATCTCCTGAGTACAGTGATACCCCCCATGTATAGGTGTGTCGGGTTCTCTGGGGGCTAAAATACCTTATTTGGAGGGTGCGCATTAAGTTTTCCAACTTGGAATTTTCACAGCTGGTCATCATGCACCCATGTCCTATTTGGGACATTTGTGAAGCCGCCAATGTAACTTACCCCCATTAAACCCTTTTTTTTAGTAGATAACCCACTGTATTCAAAATGGGGTATATCCAGTCTTTTTAGTAGCCACTTAGTCACAAACCCTGGCCAAAATTAGCCTTTATATTTGGTTTTTTTTGCATCTTTTACACATAAACTGCCATTTCACTGATGATATTATCAGTATAATACATGTTACTGCTCTAAAACACTCATATTTGTGTTGAGTAATATCTCACGAGTACAACGGTAACCCTCAAGTACAGGTTTTATAGTGATTTAGAAAGTTACAGGGTCAAACTTAAGATTTGCCTATTTCTGTTTTTGTAAATTGCTATTGTTGCCTAGAAATGAAAATTAACCCCACCGTGACATACCATTTGAAAAAGTAGACAACCCAGGGTATTCAAAATGGGGAATGTCCAGTCTTTTGTAGTAGCCACTTACAGTGGCGTCTCTAGGATTCATTTTTAGGGGGGCACATGGTGGGCCAGGGACCAAAGTAGGGGGGCACATTTAACCCCGACTGCTGAGTCCACAGACACACAGACTGCTGAGTCCACACACACACACACACACACACAGACTGCTGAGTCCATACAAACACACACACGGACTGCTGAGTCCATACATACAGACTGCTGAGTCCACAGACACACAGACTGCTGAGTCCATTCACACACACACATACATACACACACACAGAGACTGCTGAATCCACACACACACACACACACACACACACAGACTGCTGAATCCATACACACACACACACACACACACACACACACACAGACTGCTGAGTCCACACACACACACACACACAGACTGCTGAGTCCACACACACACACACACACACACAGACTGCTGAGTCCATACACACACACACACATACATACACACACACACAGAGACTGCTGAGTCCATACACACACACATACATACACACACACACACAGACTGCTGAGTCCACACACACACACACACACAGACTGCTGAGTCCATACAAACACAGACACACGGACTGCTGAGTCCATACACACATACACACAGACTGCTGAGTCCATACACACAGACAGACTGCTGAGTCCACAGACACACAGACTGCTGAGTCCATACACACACACACATACATACATAAACACACATACACTGCTGAGTCCATACACACACACACAGACTGCTGAGTCCATACACACACACACATACATACACACACACACACAGACTGCTGAGTCCATACACACACACACACACACACACACAGACTGCTGAGTCCATACACACACACACACAGCCTACTTGTCACTGGAGGCTGTTGCTGGGGGTCAGACAGCCATCTTCTTGTTTTTCCAACAACAGCATGGTCTGCTGCTTAACAATGGGCGGGGCTTATGTGCGGGAGGCAGGGCTTCGTTTGGGGGCAGGGCCTGTGCCGAGGAAGCTGCTGTCTCCACAGACAGCACCCAGCGCTCCAGCTGCTCTGTCCTGCATTCCCTCCCTCGGGCTGTCACACACTCACACACTGTTACAGTCCGAAGGAATATAATGTAAGAACATGGCCAGCAAGTTGCCGGCATTTGGGGGGGGGCACATGATGTAGGGGGAGCCATGGCCCCCTCTGCCCCCCCCTAGCGACGCCACTGGCCACTTAGTCGCAAACACTGGCCAAATTTAGCGTTCATATTAGTTTTTTGCATTTTTCACACACAAACAAATATAAATGCTAACTTTGGCCAGTGTTTGTTACTAAGTGGCTAAGATTTTACTATATTTAGGGTTAGGGAGGCAAGAGGGGTGGCAGAGTGGATAGATGTTGGTTTTAACACTATAGGGTCAGGAATACATGTTTGCGTTCCTGACCGTGTAGTGCTCTTTTAATAAACACAATTTAAGATTTAAACACTCTCTGTTCGATGAAAACCACAAAGGCGGGCTAGCATGTGTTTATCACAGTAACAGAGTTCTAGAAATATCACTTACTGAAATATTAATTAAATATTGTTTAATCTTAAGCGATTTTGACTTTAATTTAGATTGTGCTAGAAGATAAAAACACAATAATAAAAAGCTCTTAATAGTTCCATTCTGTCATTAGTTTGGATCTGTCAGTACCTCTGTCCTGTCAATAGTTTGGATCTATTAGGACCTCTGTCCTGTCATTAGTTTGGATCTGTCAGTATCTCTGTTCTTGTCAGTACCTCTGTCCTGTCAATAATTCGGATCTGTCAGTACCTCTGTTCTTGTCAGTACCTGTGTCCTGTCAGTAATTTGGATCTGTCTGTACCTCTGTCATGTCAGTAGTTCGGATCGGTCAGTACCTCTGTCCTGTTAGCAGTTTGGATCTGTCAGTACCTCTGTCCTGTCAGTTGTTCAGATCTGTCAGTACCTCTGTCCTGTCTGTTGTTCAGATCTGTCAGTAGCTTTGTCCTGTCAGTATTTCGGATCTGTTAGTACCTCTGTCCTGTCAGTAATTTGGATCTGTCTGTACCTCTGTCATGTCAGTAGTTCGGATCGGTCAGTACCTCTGTCCTGTTAGCAGTTTGGATCTGTCAATACCTCTGTCCTGTCAGGAGTTTGGATCTGTCAATACCTCTGTCCTGTCAGGAGTTTGGATCTGTCAATACCTCTGTCCTGTCAGTATTTCGGATCTGTCAGTACCTCTGTCCTGTCAGTTGTTCAGATCTGTCAGTAGCTTTGTCCTGTCAGTATTTCGGATCTGTTAGTACCTCTGTCCTGTCAGTTGTGTTAATCTGTCAGTACCTCTGTACTGTCAATCCATGAGTAACTACAAGCTCTACAAGTTGCAGTTTTGCTCCATTCATAGTATTTCTGGGTAACACAATATATTTCTTTCCCCTGACAGCATACTTTGCTAAAGAAGGTGAAGAGTTTTGGAAGGACTCCGGCTGCAGAACCAAGTGTCGGTGTGAAAGTGACGGGGATATCCCTTGTGTGGACGAAGCTTGTCCCCCAACTGCCACTTGTGAACCCTCAGGATCATTTTACAAGTGCCAAGAAAAAGAGAATTCTTGTAATTAGAATATTTAAAAAATGTATTTCTAAACTACTAAAAATTTCAAAGAGACATAAATCCTCCTCCCAGACCCACCACTTGTAACCAACCTTCACACACTCAACACCAAGTAAAGGCCCTTGTGAAAAGCCATTAACCATATTCTTTAATAAATGATGCATCAGAGATCATAAGGGTTCTTCACTATTGTGTGAATTCACTCTCAATAGACACTGTGGCAGACCACCTGGCACCCCGACTGGGTGCCTCCACCAATCGATGCTTCCTAGTGCTCACCGAGTACTCCAAGCACTCCACCAGACACCATAACCACTGTAAACCCCGCAGCCAGTGTTACAGCTTGGCTGGGCTCTCGTTGTCCTCCATCCACCCTCCAAGACGAGGATCCAGTTTCCAGTGGGTGGACCTCTCCCAATCCAGAGAGTAAAGCAGGATAGCTCTTACAAGAGATGGTGATTATAATCCAAGGGAGTATAGTGGTATAGCAATCCCCAGAGTGAATATAGCTGTTCCCTCCACACAGGCTCTATGTTGAGGGTGAAGAGGAACTGGTTTAATGGGAGCCACATGCAGCCTTATATGCAACTCCTCATGCAAGGGGTTTCTGGATACATATTCCGGGGCATTCCGCTCTGTACCTGAGAGGAGACTACAGTAAAACATACATATAATTACATTGGCTCTCAGGTCCAGGACACTCCCACACAAAACAGGATAATCCCTCCCCTGTGCCTGAGAGATAAATGAGTCAGGAACTGTACTAAATTCAATTATCTCCAGTCACAGAAAATATACATTTTAACATCCTAAAAGTACCCTCAAAACACATGAAACCCCTCATGCCATGATAGCCCCGATGTGGGGAACCAACATATCCAGGAATAACCCAGATCGGTTCAGAGGTTCGGGACCGACCATGCACATGGTTCTATGCCCCAAACAGTTCCAGGGAATCAGGGTTAACGGTCGGCCTCTCTTTCTGGAGTACAAAAGTACATAAATCAAATGAACGGAGCCTTTTAAAGTGCATTGGGCAAGGTATATTGCAGGGCCCATAGTCCTGAGGCAGGAGGCTGGCAAGCAGGCTCCTCCAGGAGCCTGGGGTGAGGTTCTGTTCGTCACAGACACGTCTGTATGAAACTTCTACCAGGTAATTTCTTCCTATCCCTTTACGTTATCTCCCACTTGTCTCTCCACCGTGGCCTCTATCCCACAGCTTGGAGAATATTCCTGGTTGGCACTACCAAGACATTACCTTGGATTGAGAGCAATGAAAAACCTAGAACAGTGATATCTAAACCCCCAGCCACCTGTTGTGATGTAACAAGGTTACACAGGAGGATGGGGTCTCGGAGGGAGCCAGATGTCTCTTTGTAATTGTGAAGTAGTTATATAGGGGGATGGGGTCACGGAGGGAGCCAGATGTCTCTTTGTAATTGTGAAGTAGTTATATAGGCTAATGGGGTTACAGAGGGAGACAGATGTCTCTTTATAATTGTAGTTATATAGGGGAGTAGTAGTAGTTATATAGGGGAATGGGGTCACAGAGGGAGCCAGATGTCTCTTTGTAATTGTGAAGTAGTTATATAGGGGGATGGGGGTCACAGAGGGAGCCAGATGTCTCTTTGTAATGGTGGAGTAGTTATATAGGGGGATGGGGTCACGGTGGGAGCCAGATGTCTCTTTGTAATTGTGGAGTAGTTATATAGGGGGATGGGGTCACGGTGGGAGCCAGATGTCTCTTTGTAATTGTGGAGTAGTTATATAGGGGATGGGGTCACAGAGGGAGCCAGATGTCTCTTTGTAATGGTGGAGTAGTTATATAGGGGGATGGGGTCACAGAGGGAGCCAGATGTCTCTTTGTAATGGTGGAGTAGTTATATAGGGGATGGGGTCACAGAGGGAGCCAGATGTCTCTTTGTAATGGTGGAGTAGTTATATAGGGGAATGGGGTCTCGGAGAGAGCCAGATGTCTCTTTGTAATTGTGAAGTAGTTACATAGGAGGATGGGGTCTCGGAGGGAGCCAGATGTCTCTTTGTAATTGTGGAGTAGTTATATAGGGGATGGGGTCACAGAGGGAGCCAGATGTCTCTTTGTAATTGTGGAGTAGTTATATAGGGGAATGGGGTCTCGGAGAGAGACAGATGTCTCTTTGTAATTGTGAAGTAGTTATATAGGGGGATGGGGTCACAGAGGGAGCCAGATGTCTCTTTGTAATGGTGGAGTAGTTATATAGGGGATGGGGTCACAGAGGGAGCCAGATGTCTCTTTGTAATTGTGGAGTAGTTATATAGGGGAATGGGGTCTCAGAGAGAGACAGATGTCTCTTTGTAATTGTGAAGTAGTTATATAGGGGGATGGGGTCACGGTGGGAGCCAGATGTCTCTTTGTAATTGTGAAGTAGTTATATGGGGGATGAGGTCACAGAGGGAGCCAGATGTCTCTTTGTAATTGTGAAGTAGTTATATATCGGATGGGGTCATGGTGGGAGCTAGATGTCTCTTTGTAATTGTGAAGTAGTGGAGATGAACTTCTTTAAAAAACTTCTTTCACTCTCTGAAAATCTGTCGAGATTTAGTACCCATAGCACAAACTTCTTTAACTGCAAATTTATACGAAATAAATAATTGCTGACACATTGTGTGTGGTGATGTTTGTTTATTACCCCTGGTTTATCAGTAAGTTACCATCGATAAACTTTTGTGTGCAGGTAGTGGTTACTGTGTGGTGCGACCAACCTTTTTTGCCAACCAATTTCCCCCCAATAAAACCAGAGACATTTTTGTGATATAAAACAGGCCACAGCTTTATTTATAAATTAGCAAATATTATTTTCAACCAATAAATAACATTATTAACCATATCAACATGATATACATATATATATTTTAACCGCAGACTCGTCCTTGCCAAACCATTCCATCACCAAATCAGAGTACTCCTGGGCACCTGCACTCCCCCCTCATCCAAAACACCACATGGCCTCCAACCTAGCCCTAACTTACCACCATGCTAACCACTGGCCGACCTTATGGCTCAGTGGGCACATCCGAATGTCCAAACATTTACCAGAGGTTAGGGGAGGTACCAGACACAACCTTCGTTCTTCCCTGTGTACTCTTCCTCCACCCCGGCTTGCAAGGACCATACCCGCCACTAGCCCCGCTGTTTTACCACTAAATCAGCGGGCACGACCCCAACCAACACCACAGCCTGTTCTAATGCATCTTGCAGCGCTAAATTAAACAAATCAAGTCAGGTGGACCCCATCAGAGGGGAAATAAGCCGCTGCATTCTGCTAAAATATGCGGTGCCGAACCGTCAGACCCCCAACACTCAACACAAATTTGGAAACCTGCTTGTTGACTTTAATTCTGCAGTGCTCTATGGCCCTTTGATCGTGCATGCACTTCATATATATATACGGGCCACCATCTCAGACCAGACCACACAGACCCATGGGTAAAGCACCAGCAAGCGTGCAAGATCCCGCTTAATTAGATCCCCCAGGTCCCACGCTGGCAGCGCTCCCAGATTGTTGCCCCCGAGGTGTATGACCAAAATGTCCGGGGCCCCCAAAGATTAGAAAGCTGTACAATTTCCAGAAGTAACTGGCCCCATCACCACTCCTTCCACATTCGCCGACTCCATGGAAAGGCCGAGACGAGTACCTCCAGGCCGTACCCCGGCCCTAAGATGGGCCCAATAAACGTAGGAATGGCTGATTAACCAGACCCTTCAGCCGGACCCTGTGGAGAGAACACAGGGGAAAAGGCAATCAGCCTGGTTGGGCGTACATAGGACCTAAACCTTCCCAAATCCCATCTACCAATCCTCTGAATAGCCTGTTCGGAGAAACCCAGACGAGAGGCTTGAGTCACTGCCCCAATCCGGAAGGAGTGACCGCCAAAGTCCCTGCCCGGAATGCCCAGCTGCTCCAGCGCCATCCGAAAGACCCTAACCTGTGGGCAAACCGAACAATAACCTTGGAAGCACCAGACAGGGCATACCCCCGACCCCGAGATTGCCCAGATGGTGACCAAAACCCACGGCCGCAAACATCGGTTTTTGACCCCCGCAAGAGGAACTGAATCAGCCCTTCCACGCTTGATACATCCGTAAATCGAATCCTCCCCCTCCCCCCGGCACCCGTTTACTGTGACTCAACAACTCCCAAATCCTCAGAGCCCCGAAAAAGGCAAATGTAAACGCCACCCAGAACAACTTTACTTCGAAATCCGATAGACAAATTTGAGGAAGGACCGACACAATCCCCAGTAGTAGTCTCCTGAAACCGGTCTGCGAGAGTCATGAATGCTTGGCCCTCTACGCCAACCCCTCATCACCAAGGTAACCAGGCAGTCCTTGGTGATGTCCGGAACCCTGGTCAACTTGAACTGTAACCGCGGCTGGTTCCCTTATTTACCACTATAATGTCTTAAAGAATAGAACTTAGTAGGGCTAATCATACAGATATGTTAGCCATAATTTTATTTCGTTAGTGTAAGAGATTCTCTATAAATAATTGAGAATACAAAATAAAATAAGGATTGTCTTGGAAGCAATAGTTTTGTCTTTTAGATATTTATTATATAAAAATATAAATATAGACATATAAAATCCATTATAGCAGAGTTTATAAGATTAAACTAAATGCTTGCAAATATCATTAATAGGTTAACATACCCTTCTGAACATGTCATCATGTCAGCCTCTCTGTCATTTTAAGATAGAGCAGCATCTGTCTCCAAGTCTCTCCTCTGTGCCTTAACATTTAAAAGTACACCTATTTATACCTTAGGTGTCTCCATTTTAGGGTCACCGTAGTTCATATATGAAAAAGTAACTTTTTTACTTTATTCATTTTAGGACCTCCCTTAACTTGGCAAAAATACAAGTCCATAACTAAAGGGTGTATACGTCATGGAAATTTTCCTGACTTAGTTCAAGATGGCATCTTAAAGTCTGAACATCCTTATCTACTAAGGTTACCACAGTATATTGTGTACTGAAAGAGTCGTAGCATAGCCTTGAAGCTTGTTTATGCATTATTGTTATTGTAATTCGTCTGGGACAAAGTGGCGTAAATATATTATGCACTGAGGTTATTGCTTAAAGAAACATCTATGAAAAACAATATGTTCCATTTCTAACACCTTATCAGTTTGCAATATCTCTTAAAGACAAAGTACACAGTTTAAGAAATACAACATTTCATTCTAAAACTTGTAATATTTGCATTTGCCCATAACAGAACCAAAAGCTAAGATCCGACAATTTGCCCCGAGACTGACACAGGCAAGCACCCCTTGGCCTCCCAAAACCAGAGCAGGCGCAAGAAACCCTGGACCCGGCCCTCGACCGAGCCAAAGCCCCCAAACTCCTGCTCCATGGCCAACCAGTCTCCCCACGTCTTACCATACCGGGACCAAGTTTCTTCCGATACCGATGACCGAATCCACACACTCACTCGCAGACCAAGAGACCACAGTTCCACTGGGGACCACAGTTCCGCTTCCGGCGCAGCCACCTGAAACACCTGCCACTGCAAACGAGAAAGAGCCTCTGCTGTGATATTCGTCATGTCCGGAATGTGCACAGCTCAACAAGATACATTTAAGGACATGCAGCTCGATACTAGATAACGCAACAGCCGGACCACAGGAGGGGAGGAGGCGTCAGGTTGTTAATGGCCAAGACCACTCCTAAATTGTCACAATGGAGTACGACACTCCGGTCCCAAAGGACTGTCCCACACAGATGAACTGCTACGACAATCGGGAACAACTCCAGGAACGCTAGGTTCCTAGTCAGACCTGAAGAATGCCATGGCCAGGACTCTGCACACCAATGCGTACCAAGTATGGCACCAAACCCCACGGACCCCGCCTCATCTGTGAACAGATGGAGCACTGAATGCTGAACTTCTGGCTGTTGCCAGTAGGGCCTACCATTGTACCCGTCGAGAAAAGCACCCCATACCGCCAGATCTTCCCTAAGCACCCGAGTTAGGCGCACAAAGTGGTGTGGCTTCGTAATCCCTGTCGTAGCCACAGCCAAACGGTGATTGAATATCCTGCCCATAGTCATGATCCGGCACGCAAAGTTCAATTTGCCCAAGAGTGATTGCAACCTTTGCAGTGTTATTTTTCGAAGGACCTTCACCTCCTTAACCTCCCCTCGCATATCCCGCACCTTATCCAAGGGCAGGTGGCATTCCCTGTTTACTGAATCAATCTCGATCCTGAGAAAGCTCAAACACATCGTGGGGCCCACTGTTTTGTTTGGGCCAACAGGACCCCGAAAGAACAAGCCTCGTCCACAGCAGATTGCAGGAGCTGGGCACACACCTGTGACTGGGCAGGACCCACACACAGGAAATCATCAAGGTCGTGAAGAACGACGTTGTGACCTGACTCCACTTTTACCACCCATTCCAAAAAGGAACTGAAGCATTCAAAATAAAAACACGAAATTGCGCACTCCATCGGAAGGCACATATCCACATAGAAATGCCCTTCGAAGGCTCAACCCAGGAGGTGATGACACTCCGGGTGAACTAGGAGGAGACGATTTTACATCGCTTTTAGCCACCGGACCCGCGTCTTTCACCATCCCTACTACCACATCAAACTCCGCTGTGATGTCATCATTCACCAAACCCCCATGAGGATCCGACAAATGATGAGTCAATCTAAATTTTCCCAGTTCCTTCTTGTGGTGGGACCCACCGCACCCTGAGCACTCGTGTTTAAATCTACAGCCAGCGCCGAACTTGCACTGGTTGTCATTGTACTGCCAACAACATCCCGCTCTGCGCTGACCAGCCGACGCGGCGGGGAAGTCCCCTTCGCCAGCTCCCCCGAGAAAAGACAAGATTCCTCCGTGGTGTGAGGCTGGGTGAGTCATGATTGCCAGCCACAGACCAATGTTCATTTGGTCCCAGCCAGTAGAAGGGCGGACCGACAACTGTTGGCGGAACTGCTCGTCGTACCGCCACCATCCCAGTCCCCCGTAGACCCGACACGCATTCCAAATAAGATCCTGGTAGAAAAAAAAGGGAAGAGCATTTCTCTGGGGCTTTTTCCCCAATCACGCTGGATGGAAAAGGCCAGAATCCAGTTAACAAAGGTTTTCGGTATTTTCCTATACTGGAAACGCTCCTTCTCCTTGTCAGCCTCCTTAGCATCCTTGTCCACCTGCGGCAATTCTTCCAATGGGAAGAGGGAATAAATCTCCACAAACTCCCCATTCCAAATCTTTTCCCGCACCTCCGACTTCAAGTGCAGGCCCTGTGGGCCGGACCAGCACATGTAAGCTGCTCCATGGGCAGGCGGGGCCAACTTACAATTGGAGAAGCCCAGTAGGTACAGGCCCAGGGGAGACAGAGGGCAAAGCAAGAGGGGAAGGAGGGGGGCTGTCAGACTCACTAGCCAACCCAGATTCCATGCCCTGGCCTCCAACCCCACAGATATAGCGGAAACCCTCCTGCCTACCCGTGGCCTACTCACCCTCCTTGAGGACTGCCTGGCTGAGGATGCTGTGGCCGTAGACTGCACCCCCGATGTCTTCTGTGTAGGCTGCAAAGGCCCTTGTCCAGCTGGAGACCCAGGAGACGCAGGGCAGGCTCCCGCAATCCGTCATGCAGCCCGCAATGTCCTGGAGGTGAGAGACCTCACGGCCGCATGGTGGAAGTGGAGGGTGGGGCAGCAGAAGCAGGCAGGGCCACACTACCCATGCTCGCAGCTGCATGGTGCCAGGCCCGCAAGCCCGCCAAAGAAGGCCACGCGCCCGGCGGACTGGGAAACTGTGACCACTGTCGGGAGAAGTGGCAACCACGGCGGCACCCTGAAGCCTCGCCAGCTGGGCCTGCAGGTGCACCGTCCTGGAGGGCCTCAGCCCTGAGGGCAGCAAGGATGCTATCAATATCTATGCCCTGGCCATGTAGCAAGCTCTGGCAACACAAGTCTTGAAGCAAGGTACCTGGAAAGATGTTACCAAACCGTTAATTTAACCCCTTCACGACGCAGGACGGTTCAGGACCGTCCTCTGCATTTTTGCGTTGCCGACCGAGGACGGTCCTGAACCATCCTAACGGAAAACGGGCGGCGGGAGCGATCGGAGATCACTTCCGCCGAAATCCCGTTGTTACTATCTGCCCGGCATCCCAGGCAGATAGTAACAGCCAATTGCGGCATGTGAGCGATCCGCGATCGCTCACAATTGGCCGGTGTCAAAGTGGGTGTTACAAACACTCACTTTGACACTGATCTCTGCCTCTCTCCCCTCTGTAGTGTTTTGTGAGAGGAGAGAGACAGAGATCGTGATGTATTGTTGCAGCAGCTGTTCCAGAGAGTTGTAAAAAGTATCTGCAGTGAATAAAAATCCCATTTTAACCCCTTCCCTGCCAGATCTGTTACAGACAGTGCATTTGTACTGTCTGTACCTCCACAGTTAGCTGAGCCCAACATCCCCCCTTTTAGTGCCAACGCAGGCATTAATGTGAATGTGGTTGACTTCTCCCCTATACAATATATGGAGTTATTTTTAGGGAATACCATCTGGGAGGAGATTGCTCCCCAGACTAATTTATATGCTACCCAATTTATTGATACCAATCCAGATAGCTATGCAGTCAGGGAGGAGTGTGCTTGGCATCCCACAGATGTCGCTGAACTTAAAAAATTCTGGGCTCTTACAATTCTCATGGGGATTATAAAGAAGCCATCAATTTGCTCTTACTGGAGCACCAACCCAATCTGTTCTAGTCCAGTGTACTCTCAAACCATGTCTAGAACAAGATTTGAGCTGCTGCTGAGATACTTACATTTCAATGACAATACCCTCTGTCACCCCAGAGATCACACCCAATATGATAGGCTTCATAAAATACACCCACTGGTAGACCATCTTCAGCACAAATTTACTGAAGTTTATACTCCTCAAAAAAATGTATCTATTGATGAATCGTTAATGAAATATAAAGGGAGATTAGGATTCAAAAAATACATCCTCTCAAAGCGCTTTAGGTATGGCGTAAAATTCTACAAACTGTGCGAGAGCGAAAGTGGCTATACATTTGCCTTTCGTATATATGAGGGGAAAGATGGTCAACTGGACCCTCCTGGCTGTACTGACTCTCTGGGGACAAGCGGGAAACTTGTTTTTGACTTACTGATCCCCTTGTTCAATAAGGGTTACCACCTTTATGTGGACAATTTTTATAGCATTGTCCGTTTGTTTCAAACTCTTTAGGGTTTCTAGATATTGGCCTGTGGCAGTGTGAGAAGATATGCCAAGGATTTCCCCAGACCTTTTATAGAGGCCAAATTAAAAAAAAAGTGAATGTAAAGGTCTGCACAAAGCTAAAGTGCTTGCAATAAAATTTAAGGACAGGAAGGATGTTAATATACTAACCACAATCCATGACGAAAGCATGTCAGACGTCACTGTCCGAGGCAGAGTACAGACCAAACCTGTTTGGATCAGGGCTTATAAAATGCACATGGGGGTGTTGATTTGGCTGATCAGCTGATGCAGCCATATCTTATCTTAAGAAAGACAAAAGCCTGGTATAAAAAGGTGGCTATCTACCTGATGCAAGTAGCAACACATAATTCATTTTTACTCTTTAAAAAAAATGAATCCAGAAAGAACCACCTTTCTCCAATTTCAGTTCAAGCTGATTTCCACAATAATTTATGGAGATGGTCAGGTTCCAACAACGGTGCCAAAGGAGTCCAGACATTTTATTTTTAAGATACCGCCAACTGCAAAAAAAAACAAATCCCCTGAAATGTTGCTGGGTCTGTTATAAAAAAGGGAAAAGGACAGACACCCATTTGCACTGTTTTTTTTTCTTTTGAAAGCAGCAAATCTCCAATTAGATTCTTTTTGCAGGAGTTAGCTTAGAGAATGCTGCTAAAGGTGCATTTGATACCTGCACATTTGGTTAAAAAAGTTTTATGGTAGTAACATATAACTGGCTGGCCAAAACCAGATGACGTGTGCATAAAAAGCAGAATTCAAAAATTACCACCATGCACGTTCTCTGAAATTTGTTTAGTACAATGGTTGGGGGAAGGTTGTGAAAACGCCTCATATACTATTCCCTGGAATGTCTACTTTATAAAAATATAAACTTTTATCATGTTAACATTAACGGGGGATGCAAAAATATGCCAAACTGAAGATAGGCCAAGCATACCTATATATCAAGTTGAAAAACTGATATGTACAAGTCTCGATTGTGGCCTTTTAGCCCCCAAACAACCCAGCAAACCTATGCATGGGTGATATCACTGTACTCAGGAGATGTTGCTGAACACATATTGGGGTGTTGTTTGGCAGTGATACATAACAGGATCTGTTAATTCATGCCTAAAGTACAATGTATGTGTAAAAAAACACGAAGAAAATTACTACCCAAAAGTTTGGTGGGGGTAAAATACATTGGCCGGCCTTACAAATGTCCCAAATAGGACATGTGCGCAGGTTGACTACATGTCAAAATTCCAAGTTGAAAAATGGATATGTGCACCTGCCAAATGTGGCCTTTTAGCCCCCAAACAATCTGACAAGCCTATGCATGGGTGGTATCACTGTACTCAGGAGATGTTGCTGAACACATATTGGCGTGTTGTTTGGCAGTGACACATAACACGATTTGTTAATTCATGCCTAAAGTACAATGTGTGTGAAAAAAAACACACAAAAATGACTACCTAAATGTTTGACAAAGTCTGGTGGTAGAATTAGTGCATGGAAAGTGTTAAAAAAAACACCATTTGAAATACCCTAGGGTGTCTACTTTCCAAAAATATATGGTTTGGTGGGGGTAAAATACATTGGCCAGCCTTACAAATGTCCCAAATAGGACATGTGTGCAGGTTGACTACATGTCAAAATTCCAAGTTGAAAAATGGATATGCGCACCTGCCAAATGTGGCCTTTTAGCCCCCAAACAATCTGACAAGCCCTTGCATGGATGGTATCACTGTACTCGGGAGATATTGCTGAACATATATTAGTGTGTTTTTTGGCAGCAAGACATAACAGGATCTGTAAGTTTATACCTGAATTGCAATGTATGTGAAAAAAAAAAAACAACTACCTATGCAAAGTTTGGCAAAGACTTGTGGTAAAATGGCTGCATAGAAAGTGTCAAAATATCCTTAGATGAATACCCTGGGTTGTCTACTTTAAAAAAATATATATACATGTGGGGTGTTATTCAGAGATTTATGACAGATAATAGTGTTACAATGTCACTATTGATACATTTTAAAAATGTTTGTTTTGAAACCGCAATATCCTACTTGTACCTATAGCCCTATAACTTGCAAAAAAAAGCAAAAAAGCACGTAAACACTGGGTATTTTTAAACTCAGGGCAAAATTTTGAATCTATTTAGCAGTTTTTTTCATTCGCTTTTGTAGATGAGTAAAAGATTTTTCAAGTAAAAGTCAAAAAACATGTATTTTTTTCAATTTTTCATCATATTTTTTTATTTTTTTTAAAATAAAATACATGAGATTATATAAATAATGGTATGTAAAGAAATCCCCTTTTGTCCTGAAAAAAACAATATATAATTTGTATGGGAACAGTAAATGAGAGAGCGGAAAATTACAGTCAAACACAAACACCACAAAAGTGTAAAAATATGCCTGGTCGCAAATGTACAACATCGCAAAAACAGTCCAGTCCTTAAGGGGTTAAGATGGCTGAATTCAGGAGGCAAAATGACTGCCTATTTATATAGTCCAGCCCCTTATCCATTTCCTTTACCACTCCCCCATTTTGCACCTACACTCACCACACCCACACATGCCTCTTATCCGGCTAGCTTTCAGGATCTGACCTTTCTGTTTCGGATCCACATGCATTCCATCAAGGGTGCTCACATCCCGAGGAAGCATATTAATCTTTTCATTATTCAAAGCAGGTTTTCATCCAGATTTTTTAACATCCTCCACATATTTTATGTAGAGAGCCATCTCGTGTCATAACTCCTAATAATTTGTATAGATTTTAAAGCACAAAGTATAAAGGTAGAGAGTGCAGGCAGTATGCATGTCATAAACGCTGCTTTCATTTTAGTATTTGAGAACAACGTTGAAGGAATAGTATAAAGCGAGCTTTAAATCTAAAAATAGCTTAAAACAAATAACTTTATAAAAGGTATAGTAGGTAGAAAAATATATAAAAGTGCAGTGTAGAAATCTTTTTTTCCCAAAGAAGGCAGTAAGTTTGATATCCCTATTTAAAACCGAATGATGTAAAATGTTGTGTTCATAAATTTAGGATTTAACTAGAAGACCACCAAACAAGGGGGCTTAGAGACCTGAGTGACAGAGTCCCCAATAACGAAAAGCAGAGTGAGCTAAAAATGGGTCAATGGCCGTGTACAACAACAGTGTGAAATGTAGATATTTATTCATGTTTATCATTCCTGGCAAATCTAAACAGAATATAAAATATAACAATATGCGTCAACACTTCATGCTATGGTTTAATCTCTTTACCCTGGAGAGCAGGCACACTACATTCAGCTTTGGGGCTAGGCTGCACTAAGCACATGTTCGACCACAGATCCTGACAAGCAAAGGATACAACAAGATACATTTCTTACAATTGTGCTAAAACACACGAAATACACAACTCCAAAAATTCACTACGAAAACCAAGAAATCTCTAAATGATTATTTATTGGATGTTTGCTGTTTACAGGCAATTCCTATAAAGCCTTTATCCAGATATTGACAATGAGTTTGAAACATGTCTCCATTGGGAACTGCTAGCTTTGTAAAGAAACTATACCTTGGTAACGTCAGAAACAGGTTCCGAGACTGATTTGACAAGTGAAGTGCCAGGCCGAGGGCTGGCAAACCATGAACCCTGGACACGACTCATCGGTACATTTAATCTCGCCATCCGTGTTACATACACATTTATTTTCACAGCTATCGTCCTTCCAGAAGGTTTCATTATAACGAGCAAAATTAGCTGAAGAATAGAAATTATCAGACAATTAAATGTAGGTTTACATTTAATCTCAGGGTCTGTTCTAAATTAGATCATTAACCTTAACATACCTTCAAAAATACACCCTCCGGGGGCCTTGAAGGTGTCCACCTGGAAGACCCACCGTCCAGGAGTGTCTACGTTGGACGTCCGATTTATGTTAATGATATTGTCTGTCCTGGAGTCAGGAATGTTGAAATAATGTGTATTGTCACCACTGTTAAATCCAGCCTGTATACAGGACATAGTAAGGTGGCGTCACATACAGGCTGTGCTACAATAAGTTACACTATGTTACAATACATTATGCTGTGTTACAATACGTTACACTGTGATACAATACATTCACTATGTTACAATACGTTACACTGTGTTACAATACATTACACTATGTTACAATACATTATGTTGTGTTACAAAATGTTACACTGTGTTACAATACATTACGCTGTGTTAAACTATGTTACTCTGAAACTGTTACTCATTTTTACACTATGTTACTCACTATTACTCTATTTCTCACTGTTAACTATTTTACTCATTGTTAACTATGGTACGCTGTGCTACACTGTGTTACTCACTGCTACTCACTGTTACATTATTACTCACTGTTGCACCGTTACACTATGTTACTCGCTATTATTCTATGTTACTTACTGTTACACTATGTTACTCACTTTAACACTATGTTATTCACTGTAGCACTATTTTACTCACTGGTACACTATGTTACTCACTATTACTCTATGTTACTCACTGTTACACTATGTTACACACTATTACTCAATGTTATTCACTATTACTCTATGTTACTCACTGTTACACTATTTTACTCACTGAAGTTTGGCTATGTGACCAACGAACTGCTTGATTTTTTCTCATGAACCACTTGGATTTCGGGTACGTACGAATCAATGTACTATGCAAAAGGGCTGTAAGCACTAAGTTCCTAACATTTGGAAGTATACGAACAAACGGAGTATATGAAAGACAAGACGTTTTTTTTCTTCTTCTACACATTAAATTTTTTAATTGAAAATGAATCGCAAAATTTAGGCACGCATATCTTGGCCTCCATAAAATATTGTTGAATAGGCTTTTAAAATTATTTAATATTTTTGGATAAACTATTCTAATGATTTCATATTTTGAAGAATATTTTAATTTATTTCCAATTTTTTTATATATTGTTATGCTTTTTATATTTGATATATTTTTTGATATTTTAATATATTGAAAAAATAATTTAAAATCTTTTTTTTTTTTTTAAAGTGCTGATTAGGACAACCTGAACTAGAGACAAAGCTATAACATTTGATTAATAAGATATCAGGCCAATAATAAATATGTCAACTTGATGGCGCTCCAAGAACACAACCTCGGTTGGATTATTATTATTATTATTATTATTATTATGATATTTATAGAGCGCCGTCAAATTCCGCAGCGCTTTACAATGGGTGGACGAACAGACATGTAGTTGTAACCAGACAAGTTGGAAACACAGGAACAGAGGGGTTGAGGGCCCTGCTCAATGAGCTTACATGCTAGAGGGAGTGGGGTAAAATGACACAAAAAGGTAAGTATAGTATTAGACTAGTGACAGTTGCAGAAGAGGAATCAGTCAGGAGCTATTAACAGTTTAATTGATGCGCTTTTATGAAGAAGTGGGTTTTTAACAATTTTTTGAAGGAGTGGAGACTGGGTGAGCATCTAACGGAGGAGGGAATCAAGTTCCACAGGAACGGTGCATCCCTCGAGAAATCTTGAAGGCGAGCATCAGAGATGGCAGTACGGACAGAAGATAGACGTAAGTCTTCAGCAGATCGTAAGGGCCTAGACGGGACATACTTGTGTATAAGGGAGGATAGATAGGTGGGAGCAGCATTATGTAGAGATTTGAAGCCAATGTAGGGACTGACAGAAGGGTGAGGCATGGGAGGTGCGGGCGGACAGGAAGATGAGCCTCGCGGCCGCATTCATTATGGACTGTAACGGCGCAAGTTGGGAGCACGTAAGACCACTGAGAAGCGGATTACAGTAGTCAAGGCGAGAAAGGACAGTGGAATGGACCAACACCTTAGTCGCATCTGGCGTTAAATTGGGTGCGGATGCGCGCAATGTTTTTGAGATGGAAATGACAGGATTTGGCGATAGATTGAACATGAGGCTTGAAGGAGCAGTCAGAGTCAAAGAGAACACCTAGGCAGCGAGCCTGCATGATGGAGCTGATGGTAGCACCGTCGACTTGGTGGGAGACAGACACAGGAGTAACAACACTTGAGGGAGGAAAGAACAGAATTTCAGTTTTGGTCAAGTTTAGTTTAAGGAAGTGGGCAGCCATCCGGTTAGAAACAGCAGAGAGGCAGTCAGAGACACTATTCAAGAGGGACAGAGAGAGATCAGGAGAGGACAGGTAGAGGACGTGTCATCTGCATAGAAATGATATTGGAAGCCAAAGGAGCTAATGAGTTTACCAAGGGAGGCAGTATAGATGGAGAACAGTAGGGGACCAAGGACTGAACTTTGGGGGACACCAACAGAGAGGAGTTGGGGAGAAGAAGCAGAGCTGGAGAAAGAAACACTGAAAGAGCTCTGGGAGAGGTAGGAGCACTAGGAGAGAGCAATATCTTGTAGACTGATTAAAGGACCACTATAGTGCCAGGAAAACATACTCGTTTTCCTGGCACTATAGTGCCCTGAGGGTGCCCCCACCCTCAGGGACCCCCTCCCGCCTGGCTCTGGAAGGGGGAAAGGGGTAAAAACTTACCTTTTTCCAGCGCTGGGCGGGGAGCTCTCCTCCTCCGATCCTCCTTCTCTCCTCCCCGTCGGCTGAATGCGCACGCGCGGCAAGAGCTGCGCGCGCATTCAGCCGGTCACATAGGAAAGCATTCATAATGCTTTCCTATGGACGCTAGCGTGCTCTCACTGTGAAAATCACAGTGAGAAGCACGCAAGCGCCTCTAGTGGCTGTCAATGAGACAGCCACTAGAGGATTAGGGGGAAGGCTTAACCCATTCATAATTATAGCAGTTTCTCTGAAACTGCTATAATTATGAAAAAATGGGTTAACCCTAGAAGGACCTGGCACCCAGACCACTTCATTAAGCTGAAGTGGTCTGGGTGCCTAGAGTGGTCCTTTAAGCTACAGTAAGGCTTTGTAACACAGAGCTGCAATGTGAACAGATAGATATGTAGTGACTATTAGCTGCACCTCTCACACCAATCCCCCTGAACTCATGGACTAATCAGGATGGTGAATACTCTAATATTAACTTAAAGCCTATTCCAAGCAAATCTGGAATGAGAGGCTCTGTGTACACAATGTAACACAGGACATTGCAAAGTAAAAGTGTAACACAACAAGTAACAATTGTATACACACAAGTAACAAGTGTATTATCTCTCAGGCACTCCACGCTGTCTTTAGACTCTGCAAGGCTACCACACTCTCCGGAGACCACACTACCTGTCTGGGAAGGGACCTTTTGGTCAGGTCAGTGAGGGGCTTGGCAAGGGCATTATATTCAAAGGCAAACTTGCAGTAATAGCCCGCAGGTCCCTAGAAAAAGTAACTCTTGCGTTTTAGTACGGGGTTGTGGCCAGTTGGCAAAAGCCTACACTTAGGCGGGTTCGGGCCGCTGTTTGCCAAAACCTACCCAACTGTGCCTCGGCCATACCGACATGGCACTTGTCTGGATTCACAGATAGCCCTGCTGCCTGAATTCTCTCAAGTACCATAGATAAGTTTCAAAGGGGATCTTCTCATGTGCGGCTGTAGATGGCTATGTCATCTAAATACTCACATTCAAAGTCCTGAAATCCCTCCAAGAGCCGGTCAACCATCTGTTGAAAGATAGCAGGGGCATTCTTCATCCTGAAGGGCATAACCTTGAACTAGTATAGCTCAAACGGGGTGACAAATGCCAACTTAGTGATTGCCGCCGGCTCCAGGGGAATTTGCCAATAATCCTTATACAGATCTGTGGTAGTTAAGTAATTACCCCCAGCCATACGATCTAGCAGCTCATTTATCCGGGGCATGGGGTAG
Organism: Pelobates cultripes; assembly: GCA_933207985.1. Classification (NCBI taxonomy): domain Eukaryota; kingdom Metazoa; phylum Chordata; class Amphibia; order Anura; family Pelobatidae; genus Pelobates; species Pelobates cultripes. The sequence goes on along the minus strand of OW240921.1, from coordinate 1,737,733 downwards.
GCATCAGTTACTGTCCGGTAATTAAGTTTCCTGTAGTCAATACAGAAGCGAGTCGTACTGTCTCGCTTAGATACCAACACTACCAGAGAAGCCCTGGGGCTCCGGGATGGCTCTATGACCCCTATCTTTAACATGTCCTGAATCTCTTTCAGCATGCTCTCTCTAACTGCTTCAGTGATATGGTAAGGTTGTTACTGAAGTTTTTCCTGGGTCTCAACTCGGTGGACATGGGGAAAGAGGAGAACATTTCTCGGTATCCCTGGAGAATCTGGGTGGCCTCGAATTTCTAAGGGGTTCAGTTTTTCCCCTAGGCTGTTGAACGTGCAAAACATTCACAGAGTCTATTCGTCTGGGGATGGTATGGAGAGCTAAACAGGGGCTTTACTCCGCAACTCTACCACAATTGCTTGGTCACAGTTGACGCAAATTGAGCCCCCTGGTCAGACAAAATCTCCCGATGGAAACCTACTCTAAGGAGCCTCTGTGCCTGGGAGTCCAGGCGCGGGAAAAAGGGACCGTCCCCTTGTCTCCCAGGCACAGAAAAGCCCACCCGTGGGAAAAGAGCTAGTCTCTTTGTTCCTTAGGCACAGGAAAGCCTGCCACACCTGCCAGCACCAGCCTCTATTCGTGAGATCCCGGTGTGAATCCCAGACAAGGAAAGAGGTACTTTTGGGGTACAAATGCTCTCCCTGGCCACTGCCTGTCGGCATGAATGGCGGCCACCCAGAGGAGCACTCATTAATTACTTCCCTTGTGGTTTCACACCTATGTTGCAAGTGCAAAAATGTTGATTAATTGGTGTAAACGTTCTAATGGAGCACTGGGGAGGTCCTCATTTGGGGAACAAACGAGTCAGGAAACAACCCACAAACGCTCTCTCCCTGGTTGGTGTTCATCTAGCGAAATGGCGGCCACCCAGGGGAGCGCTCATTAATTGTTTCCCTTGCAGTTTGCGGTTTGCGGTTTTCAGTTTGACACTTATGTTACAAGGTGAGAACGTTCTAACCTAGCATTCTAAATGAGGTATTGGGGTGGTCCCTGTTCAGGAGGTGAATTAATTCCCTTTGTGGAAGCACTCCCGAACCGGGAGCGGGCACAATACACAAAAGGATAGGGAAACACACATAATATAAAAAGGGAAATTCAGGAACAGGCAGCAGTTCCACCACAGACGGGACATAGGGTCCTGCCTGAGGGTCCTCGGAGTGCATGGGCTCTCCCCTGCAGGCTTGTAGTCATGTGGTCACTGGTAATATCTCCTCTGGGCGGGGAGTGTTGAACTGCGATGTGTGACGGACCACCTGGTACCCCGACTGGGTACCTCAGCCAATCGATGCTTCCTAGCTGACGCTGAGAACCATAAGCACTGCACCGCACCATAAGCACCGTAGACCCCACGAACCGCCGCAGCTTGGTTGGGGTCTCGCTGTCCTTTCCCACCCTGGTTCCAGGGACTCAGTGGGAAGGCCTCTACACCAAGAGAGTATAGCTATGAAGCTCTTATAAGAGAATAAAAAAGTGACAAGTGAATATATAAATATAATGCTATTTGTTTTTTAAATTAAAGTGCAAACAAATCTTTTAAAAGAAGCAGCACCATAAACAGTGTTATAGCTCATAAAAACACACATATAATACAAAAATCAAAACATAGGTGCGCTGTGCCTTATTGGTGCTGTATTGTGCAAAATGTGATTTATATAAAGTGCATACATTTCCTTAACACTTATATTGTGTACTCTTATGTGCAATCGTGGTAAAATACACAAAACACTCACTTATAAATTCATATGTAGATCCTCTCCATGTAACATAAAAGGAGGTAAAAAACAATAATAGTGTAATTCTATTACACAGAAAGCAAAGTATAGCAGAGAAGTCTGCTCTAACTATGACAGCTCCTAATTTCAATCCCTCCTGGGATAAAAACGGCAGAGGCAAAACGATCAACTTTCAAATTTATTGCACAGATTTAAATAGCAGCTTTCTCCAAACAACCCCCCCGTATATGCAATGTGTAAGTTCAGACTTCTCACAGTTTAAAGGGACAGCATTTTCCACCACGAGAAGCCAAAACACCGCAATCAGAGACTTCAGTCTGCAAGCTTCCCAATGTGCGTCTGTACAGGGTTGAGTGTGATGACGCGTTTTGCCATGTGCACGAAAATGATCATCCAGAAATATTGACATGGAGGTTACTCAGGAAGTCGTCGCCATAGTTGCACTCAAAGACTAGATCGAAGGACGACACCGGCGCCATCTTGGACAGGAACAAAACTGACATAAGGCTGGGTAGGATGGGTCGCCAACCCATCCTCATGCCCACTGCCTGCATTCATGCGAACAAGATGGCTGCCATCTCGTGGTTGTTCATAGGAACTGTGGCCACCCAGACGAACAATTAGAACACTGAACAATTGTAGAATTATGTGAACAATTAGAAATGTTCCAAGTTGTTAATTGGTGTTAACAAGCTCCAGGGTGGTCTCAGAGACTGTTTAAAGTATTTTAGCCAGGTCTATTGCAGGGGCCATAGTCACAAGGTAGGAGGTTGGCAAACCTCCAAAAGCCAGTGGTGAGGTCACTTTCGCCACACCTAGTTAAAATGAACTCGGGCTGTTGGTAGTCAGTGGATGGCTCACTTCTATGGTCTGGCCGATTCTCCATTGCTAGATTCTGGTAGCGATGCTGTGTCTTGTTACAGAATACTCGAGCTTCCAGCAGGTCTTTCAGCATACTTCACTTGAGGCTTTCATACTGTTGGGCCATTCACTGCTTTCCTGTGTTCGGAAGGTCCATTCAAATCCTGTCTCTTTCCACCAATTGTAAAGAACGCCTTGTCTTTTGTATAATTAATTTGTTCATATACTCCCGAAATGCTGAGAACTTAGTGCTTATAGCCCATTCACATAGTACGTTGATTCGTATGTTCCTGAAATCCAAGCGGTTCGTGAGAACAAATCCAATGGTTCATTGGTCACATACCCAAACATCAGTCTAGACTTGATGAAGGGTACAATAGGAATGTTTTAGTATGGCCAGATGGCCCACTTTTATACACACACCCCCAGCAGGAGGGGACGTAAGGTAAGTAAGTAAGACATAGCATAACACTTCCACAACAGGCAACATGCCCCAGAGTCTCTGTGTCTTGGAGATAATTTAGTGTACTTTGCTTAAATTAATTATCTCTCAGGCACTGGAGTCACAAATCATAAAACATAAAATATTAAAAAGGGTCACAAAGGGTTAATACATAATGTCAAGTAAATATACAAATATTTTATCTGACACAAGATTTTAGATATACCTGGGCTGGAACACCTCCTAACCCTGTCAGCAGATTGCCACCGCTGGCACCACCAGTTGTCCAAGTAATTTTGCCGTAATTCAGCATAATAAACGATCTCTTACCATCCGTGTGAAGAACTGCCTGAAATGTGTTTGTCTGGAAAACAGAACAGCTTTTATAATATTAAATCTAATATAGTAAATTTCATATCAGCTGTGCATGATGGATGATTTAGACTTTCAGTCACATTTTGGCCCATAATTAAACAGCATTCTGAAGAGAGAAAGTAGAGAATAAACAATGAGTACAGAGTCAATAGTTATTGGATAATAGGTAGAGAGTCTATAGACAATGATTGGACGATGAATAAATAGTCTGTAGACAGTGATTGGATACCGGGCAAAGAGTTTGTAGACAGTGATTGGACAATTGGTAAAGTGTCTGTAAACAGTGATTGGACAATGGATAGAGAGTCTGTAAAAAGTGATTAGTGAATGGGTAGAAAGTCTGTAGATAGTGATTAGACAATGGTTAGAGAGTTTTGTGACGGATTGCCTGGCACCCCGACTGGGTACCTTCATCAAGCTTGCTTCCTAGCTCTCCTCCGGTGCACAGGAGGGCTTCAGACCCTTGCTGCTGCAGATTGTCTGGAGTTTCTCCATCGCTTCCCACCCTGGAACAGGGTCCTGGGTACAGCTTCACGTGATTAAGCTCTCCTGCAGAATAATATTGATCCACCCAAACACTAGCCCAGACTGAGTGAAGGGGGAAAAGGAACTGCTTTATTATTAGGGAGAAGTTGCCTGCTTATATACACAACCTCAGCAGGGGGTCTCCAAACAATGCAAAGATATCTGTGTCTGGGAGATAATTGCATTAATACAGGTAAGCTAATTATCTCCCAGGAACAGAGAGGCATGTTGCAGCATGATAATGCACCGCTCCATGTTACAATGATCTGTACATAATTCCTGGAAGCTGAAAACATTCCAGTTTTTGCATAGCCAGCATACTCACCGGACATGTCACCCATTGAGCACGTTTGGGATGCTCTGGATCGGCGTATATGATAGCATGTTCCAGATCCTGCCAATATCCAGCAACTTTGCACAGCCATTGAAGAGGAGTGGACCAACATTCCACAGGCCACAATCAACAACCTGATCAACTCTATGTGAAGGAGATGTTTTGCACTGCGTGAGGCAAATGGTGGTCACACCAGATACTGACTGGTTTAGTAGTAAGAGAGTGACTAGAGAGATATTGGATAATGGGTAGAGAGTCTGTACACAATGATTGGACAATGAGTAGAGTGTCTGTAGGCAGTGATTGGATAATGTGGAGAGAGTCTGTAGACAGTGATTGGACAATGGGTAAAGAGTCTGTAGACAGTGATTGGGCAATGGATGGAGAGTCTGTAGACAGTGATTGGACGATGGGTAGAGAGTCTGTAGACAGTGATTGGACAATGGGAGGAGAGTCTGTAGATAGTGATTGGACAATGGGTAGAGAGTCTCTACACAATGATTGAACAATGAGTAAAGTGTCTGTAGACAGTGTGGTCTGTGGGTAGGTATTAATGTCTATTTTGGATATGATATTGGAACACAAGGCTTGGTCTTGAAAGCTAATGACCATTTATATCAAAGGACTCCTTATCTAAGAGGGAATCAAGACATATGGCAAATGAGAGAGTTAGTTCATACTGAAACCAGACTTCCAGGTCACTTATGTGTGACTTCTCACACTTTACAGAGTAGCTCTGTTGGAGTCCCAGCTTCAAAGAGGAATTTAGGTTGTAGACTCTGACCTCCCATACAATCAAATAACCCCTTTTGAAATTGACAATACCACCTCTACCAAGCTGCCAGTTCATATATACACTACACAAATTACATTAAATGGCTATATTCTTTAGTGCAACAATGAATTGTGTACCCTTGCCGTGACACCTCCCCAGATGAGAGACACAGTGGGAGAGGGCTCTCATGTGTCGGCACTTGTTCTTTTTTTTTTGCCTTCCCACCCACTGCGCTCATGTAGTAGCTCTAAGGGAAAGAAACCATTGGGGGAATCTGAGTGATATTTTGGCAAAGTGTGTGCTCAGACCTAAGCTATTCGGTGATATAACTTTCATGGGGTTCCAAAGTTATTAAAATGGATTTTAATTTTTTTTTAGAATATTGTATATTTTTCTGTAGAGGATCCTGGGAGGGAAAGCCCTGTATTATTGTATGGGAGACACCATGTAGAGGTTTGTGCATAAAAGCCGTGTGTGGCCAAAAAAACTCCCAGAACCATGGGGGGAATGGATGTGTGTATGCTTTAATGGAGCCAGAGTGGCTGAAGGAAAGAATTAGCGGAGGTAACCAGTAGGATTACCCATAGTCCGCTACAGAGAGTGATTGGAAAATAGGTATAGAGTTTGTAGACAGTGATTGGAAAATGGTTAGAGAGTCTGTAGAAAGTGATTAGTGAATGGGTAGAGAGTCTGTAGACAGTGATTGGACAATGGATAGAGAGTTTATAGACACTGATTGGATAGTAGGAAAAGAGTGACTTTTGGACAATGGGTAGAAAGTCTGTAGACAGTGATTGCTTAGAAGGAGAGTGACTAGACAGTGATTTAATAATAGGTAGAGAGTATGTATACAATGATTGGACAAGAAGTAAGCAGTGATTGGATAATGAGTAGAGATAGACAGTGATTGGACGATGGGTAGAGTGTCTGTAGACAGTGATTGGACGATGGGTAAAGAGTCTGTAGACAGTGATTGGACGATGGGTAGAAAGTCTGTAGGCAGTGATTGGATGATGGGTAGAGAATCTGTAGGCAGTGATTGGATGATAGGTAGAGAGTCTGTAGGCAGTGATTGGATGATGGGTAGAGAGTCTGTAGACAGTGATTGGATGATGGGTAGAGAGTCTGTAGACAGTGATTGGATGATGGGTACAGAGTCTGTAGACAGTGATTGGACGATGGGTAGAGAGTCTGTAGACAGTGATTTGACAATCGGTAAAGAGTCTGTAGACAGTGATTGGACGATGGGTAAAGCGTCTGTAGACAGTGATTGGACAATGGGTAGAGAGTTTGTAGACAGTGATTGGATGATGGGTAGAGAGTCTGTAGACAGTGATTGGACAATGGGTAGATAGTCTGTAGACAGTGATTGGACAATGGGTAAAGAGTCTGTAGACAGTGATTGGATGATGGGTAGAGAGTCCGTAGACAGTGATTGGACAATGGGTAGAGAGTTTGTAGACAGTGATTGGACGATGGGTAGAGAGTTTGTAGACAGTGATTGGATAATGGGTAGAGAGTTTGTAGACAGTGATTGGATAATGAGTAGAGATAGACAGTGATTGGACAATGTGTAGAGAGTCTGTAGACAGTGATTGGACGATGGGTAGAGAGTCTGTAGATAGTGATTGGACAATGGGTAGAGAGTTTGTAGACAGTGATTGGACGATGGGTAGAGAGTCTGTAGACAGTGATTGGACAATGGGTAGAGAGTTTGTAGATAGTGATGGGTGAATTGCTAGAGAATCAATAAACACACTAAGCAACAATAGGGGATCGAATTACAGTAAAATTAAGTATTGCCTTCATTTAATAAACAGCACACCTTTTTGGACAGAGATTGGTAGTAAGGGACGTCATCCCAAGTAGCAACAAATGCCCAAGTCGCCTTATAATGAAGATTTGGAAAATATTTGGCCATCTCTTCATTTATCCTCTGCAATAAAGCTGAACCAGTGGTCTCCCGGTAATAGACCGTTCCAGATTTTTCATTGTCGACATCTCCCCAATAAGGGGCGACAAAAGGGCTGCCATCAGCTAATGGGAAGGCATTTGGCGTGTACGTGGAAACTGGAACTCCAAAAGAAACCACTCCATTATTGTTAACCTAAAAACACAAGCAGAACTTTATTGGATTTATTATTTCTAACCATAATGGTTATTTCTCTGAATTTCTTTTTTCTGCAGTAGAGGGGATCAGTGCATCACCCAATTTTATAATTATATTCCCTTATGGATATTTAGCCTCTTCCCTTGTCAAATTTATCCTCAAATTTCTCTGACTGCTGATACTGAGATTGCACATAAAGCAAACTTTCCATGTCTGCAGTCAGATCATCTGCAGGGATGCCAACAGTGTAAATCAAGCTTTATTTTATATCAGGCATTGCCTGCCTTTTAATATCTCCATGTATCATACAAGTAAAACATATTAAACCTGATTGTCTTCAACTGAACCTTCTGTAGGGAGATACACCTACGTAGAGATATTTGTGAGTCCTTCCAAAAAATGTAAATGGAACTGAGCATTGGATATCAGGGCTGGCACCGTCATCTTCTTTTGGGGTCTCTTTATCCCCCACTGATGCTCCATAGGGATAGAGAGTTGATTCTGGCAGTTAAAATCAAATAGAAAGTAAGAGATGCTGTAATATACAAACAAGACACAAAGTGGCACATTGCGAGATGTTTACTTTAGTTGTGTCAGGATAACAACTAAAATAAGTAACTAGGTAGGCACTTGTGAGTTATTCTTTTTCATGCTCTAATTAGTCATTTTTAGGCTCGGGTGGCTAATTTACTAAGATAAGATTAGTCATTTGGTAGCCTAGAGCAGGTTACCAAATTTGGTAGGCTTGGGTGAGTATATGGGTAGGCTGAGTTGAATAATTTGGTATGCTTGGATGATTATTTCAGTAGGCTTGGATAAGTATTTTGGTAGGTTGAGTTGAATAAGTCGGTAGGCTTGGATGAGTATTTTAGTAGGATTGGATGAGTATTTTATTAGGCTGAGTTGAGTAATTCAGTAGGCTTGGATGAGTATTTTAGTAGGCTGAGTTGAGTGATTCAGTAGGCTTAGATGAGTATTTTGGAATGCTGAGTTGAGTAATTCGGTAGGCTGAGTTGAGTAATTCAGTAGGCTTGGATGAGTATTTCGGTAGGCTAAGTTGAATAATTCCGTAGGTTTGGATGAGAATTTTGATATGCTGAGTCTAGTAATTCGGTAGATTTAGATGAGTATTTCAATAGTGTGAGCAGAGTAATTCAGAAGGCATGGATAGGTTTTTCAGTAGGCTGAGTTGTGTAATTCGGCAAGCTTGGATGAGTATTTTGGTATGCTGAGTTAAGCAATTTGGTAGTCTGAGTTGAGTAATTCAGTAGGCTTGGATGAGTATTTCGGTAGGAATGGATGAGTATTTCAGTAGGCTGAGTTGAGTAGTTTGGTAGGCTTGGATGAGTATTTCGGTGGGCTGAGTTGAGTAAATCGGTATGCTTGGATGAGTATTTTGGTATGATTGGATGAGTATTTTAGTAGGGTGAGTTGAGTAATTCAGTAGGCTTGGATGAGGATTTCAGTAGGTTGAGTTGAGTAATTCAGTAGGCTTGGATGAGTATTTTGGTGTGCTGAGTTAAGTAATTCGGTAGGCTGAGTTGAGTTATTCAGTAGGCTTGGATTAGTATTTCAATAGGGTGAGTTGAGTAATTCAGTAGGCATGGATATGTTTTTCAGTAGGCTGAGTTGTGTAATTCAGTAAGCTTGGATGAGTATTTCGGTAGAATTGGATGATTATTTTGGTAGGGTGAGTTGAGTAATTCAGTAGGCTTGGATGAGTATTTCAGTAGGTTGAGTTGAGTAACTCAGTAGGCTTGGATGAGTATTTTGGTATGCTGAGTTAAGTAATTCGGTAGTCTGAGTTGAGTAATTCAGTAGGCTTGGATGAGTATTTCGGTAGGATTGGATGAGTATTTCGGTAGGCTTGAATGAGTATTTCAGTAGGCTGAGTTGAGTAATTTGATAGGCTTGGATGATTATTTCGGTGGGCTGAATTGAGTAAATCGGTATGCTTGGATGAGTATTTTGGTAAGATTGGATGAGTATTTCAGTAGGGTGAGTTGAGTAATTCAATAGGGTGAGTTGAGTAATTCAGTATACATGGATGAGTATTTTGGTATGCTGAGTTAAGTAATTTGGTAGTCTGAGTTGAGTAATTCAGTAGGCTTGGATGAGTATTTTGGTAGGATTGGATGAGTACTTCGGTAGGCTTGAATGAGTATTTCAGTAGGCTGAGTTGAGTAATTTGATAGGCTTGGATGAGTATTTTGGTGGGCTGAGTTAAGTAAATCAGTATGCTTTCATGAGTATTTCGGTAGGATTGGATGAGTATTTCGGTAGGGTTAGTTGAGTAATTCAGTAGGCTTGGATGAGTATTTCAGTAGATTGAGTTAAGTAATTCAGTAGGTTTGGATGAGTATTTTGGTATGCTGAGTTGAGTAATTCGGTAGATTTGGATGAGTATTTCAATAGGGTGTGTTGGGTAATTCAGTAGGCTTGGATGAGTATTTTGGTAAGCTGAGTTGAATAATTAAGTAGACTTGGATAAGTATTTTGATGTGCTGAGTTTAATAATTCGGTAGGCTTGTATGAGTATTTTGGTAAGGTGAGATGAGTAATTAAGTAGGCTTGGATGAGTATTTCGGTAGGATTGGATGAGTATTTCAGTAGGCTTGAATGAGTATTTCAGTAGGCTGAGTTGAGTAAATCAGTATGCTTGGATGAGTATTTCAGTAGGATTGGATGAGTATTTCAGTAGGGTGCATTGAGTAATTCAGTAGGCTTGGATGAGTATTTCAGTAGGTTGAGTTGAATAATTCAGTAGGTTTGGATGAGTATTTTGGTATGCTGAGTTGAGTAATTCGGTGGATTTGGATGAGTATTTCAATAGGGTGTGTTGGGTAATTCAGTAGGCTTGGATGAGTATTTCAGTAGGCTGAGTTGAATAATTAAGTAGGCTTGGATGAGTATTTCAGTAGGTTGAGTTGAGTAATTCAGTAGGTTTGGATGAGTATTTTGGTATGCTGAGTTGAGTAATTCGGTGGATTTAGATGAGTATTTCAATAGGGTGTGTTGGGTAATTCAGTAGGCTTGGATGAGTATTTTGGTAAGCTGAGTTGAATAATTAAGTAGACTTGGATAAGTATTTTGATGTGCTGAGTTTAATAATTCGGTAGGCTTGTATGAGTATTTTGGTAAGGTGAGATGAGTAATTAAGTAGGCTTGGATGAGTATTTCGATAGGATTGGATGAGTATTTCAGTAGGCTTGAATGAGTATTTCAATAGGCTGAGTTGAGTAAATCAGTATGCTTGGATGAGTATTTCAGTAGGATTGGATGAGTATTTCAGTAGGGTGCATTGAGTAATTCAGTAGGCTTGGATGAGTATTTCAGTAGGTTGAGTTGAGTAATTCAGTAGGTTTGGATGAGTATTTTGGTATGCTGAGTTGAGTAATTCGGTGGATTTGGATGAGTATTTCAATAGGGTGTGTTGGGTAATTCAGTAGGCTTGGATGAGTATTTCAGTAGGCTGAGTTGAATAATTAAGTAGGCTTGGATGAGTACTTCGGTAGGATTGGATGAGTATTTCGGTAGGGTGAGATGAGTAATTCAGTAGACTTGGATGAGTATTTTGATGTGCTGAGTTTAATAATTCAGTAGGCTTGGATGAGTATTTTAGTATGCTGAGTTGAGTAATTCGATAGGCTTGGGTGAGTATTTTGGTAAGGTGAGATGAGTAATTCAGTAGACTTGGATGAGTATTTCAGTAGGCTTGAATTAGTATTTTGGTAGAGTGAGTAGAGTAATTCTGTAGGCTTGGATGATTATTTCAATAGGCTGAGTTAAATAATTTGGTAGGCTTGGATGAGTATTTTGGTATACTAAGTTTAATAATTTGGTAGTCTTGGATGAGTATTTTGGTATGCTAAGTTGAGTAATTCAGTAGGCTTGGATTAGTATTTCGGTAGGCTGAGTTGAGTAATTCAGTAGGCATGGATATGCTTTTCAGTAGGCTGAGTTGAGTAATTCAGTAGGCTTGGATGAGTATTTCAGTAGGTTGAGTTGAGTAATTCAGTAGGCTTGGATGAGTATTTTGGTATGCTGAGTTAAGTAATTCGGTAGTCTGAGTTGAGTAATTCAGTAGGCTTGGATGAGTATTTCGGTAGGATTGGATGAGTATTTCGGTAGGCTTGAATGAGTATTTCAGTAGGCTGAGTTGAGTAATTTGATAGGCTTGGATGATTATTTCGGTGGGCTGAATTGGGAAATCGGTATGCTTGGATGAGTATTTCGGTAGGATTGGATGAGTATTTCAGTAGGGTGAGTTGATTAATTCAGTAGGGTGAGTTGAGTAATTCAGTAGGCTTGGATGAGTATTTCAGTAGGCTGAGTTGAGTAATTTGATAGGCTTGGATGAGTATTTCAGTAGGGTGAGTTGATTAATTCAGTAGGGTGAGTTGAGTAATTAAGTAGACTTGGATAAGTATTTTGATGTGCTGAGTTTAATAATTCGGTAGGCTTGTATGAGTATTTTGGTAAGGTGAGATGAGTAATTAAGTAGGCTTGGATGAGTATTTCGGTAGGATTGGATGAGTATTTCAGTAGGCTTGAATGAGTATTTCAGTAGGCTGAGTTGAGTAAATCAGTATGCTTGGATGAGTATTTCAGTAGGATTGGATGAGTATTTCAGTAGGGTGCATTGAGTAATTCAGTAGGCTTGGATGAGTATTTCAGTAGGTTGAGTTGAGTAATTCAGTAGGTTTGGATGAGTATTTTGGTATGCTGAGTTGAGTAATTCGGTGGATTTGGATGAGTATTTCAATAGGGTGTGTTGGGTAATTCAGTAGGCTTGGATGAGTATTTCAGTAGGCTGAGTTGAATAATTAAGTAGGCTTGGATGAGTATTTCAGTAGGTTGAGTTGAGTAATTCAGTAGGTTTGGATGAGTATTTTGGTATGCTGAGTTGAGTAATTCGGTGGATTTAGATGAGTATTTCAATAGGGTGTGTTGGGTAATTCAGTAGGCTTGGATGAGTATTTTGGTAAGCTGAGTTGAATAATTAAGTAGACTTGGATAAGTATTTTGATGTGCTGAGTTTAATAATTCGGTAGGCTTGTATGAGTATTTTGGTAAGGTGAGATGAGTAATTAAGTAGGCTTGGATGAGTTTTTCGGTAGGATTGGATGAGTATTTCAGTAGGCTTGAATGAGTATTTCAATAGGCTGAGTTGAGTAAATCAGTATGCTTGGATGAGTATTTCAGTAGTATTGGATGAGTATTTCAGTAGGGTGCATTGAGTAATTCAGTAGGCTTGGATGAGTATTTCAATAGGTTGAGTTGAGTAATTCAGTAGGTTTGGATGAGTATTTTGGTATGCTGAGTTGAGTAATTCGGTGGATTTGGATGAGTATTTCAATAGGGTGTGTTGGGTAATTCAGTAGGCTTGGATGAGTATTTCAGTAGGCTGAGTTGAATAATTAAGTAGGCTTGGATGAGTACTTCGGTAGGATTGGATGAGTATTTCGGTAGGGTGAGATGAGTAATTCAGTAGACTTGGATGAGTATTTTGATGTGCTGAGTTTAATAATTCAGTAGGCTTGGATGAGTATTTTAGTATGCTGAGTTGAGTAATTCGATAGGCTTGGGTGAGTATTTTGGTAAGGTGAGATGAGTAATTCAGTAGACTTGGATGAGTATTTCAGTAGGCTTGAATTAGTAATTTGGTAGAGTGAGTAGAGTAATTCTGTAGGCTTGGATGATTATTTCAATAGGCTGAGTTAAATAATTTGGTAGGCTTGGATGAGTATTTTGGTATACTAAGTTTAATAATTTGGTAGTCTTGGATGAGTATTTTGGTATGCTAAGTTGAGTAATTCAGTAGGCTTGGATTAGTATTTCGGTAGGCTGAGTTGAGTAATTCAGTAGGCATGGATATGCTTTTCAGTAGGCTGAGTTGAGTAATTCAGTAGGCTTGGATGAGTATTTCAGTAGGTTGAGTTGAGTAATTCAGTAGGCTTGGATGAGTATTTTGGTATGCTGAGTTAAGTAATTCGGTAGTCTGAGTTGAGTAATTCAGTAGGCTTGGATGAGTATTTCGGTAGGATTGGATGAGTATTTCGGTAGGCTTGAATGAGTATTTCAGTAGGCTGAGTTGAGTAATTTGATAGGCTTGGATGATTATTTCGGTGGGCTGAATTGGGAAATCGGTATGCTTGGATGAGTATTTCGGTAGGATTGGATGAGTATTTCAGTAGGGTGAGTTGATTAATTCAGTAGGGTGAGTTGAGTAATTCAGTAGGCTTGGATGAGTATTTCAGTAGGCTGAGTTGAGTAATTTGATAGGCTTGGATGAGTATTTCGGTGGGCTGAATTGAGTAAATCGGTATGCTTGGATGAGTATTTCGGTAGGATTGGATGAGTATTTCAGTAGGGTGAGCTGAGTAATTCAGTATGCTTGGATGAGTATTTCAGTAGGTTGAGTTGAGTAATTCAGTAGGTTTGGATGAGTATTTTGGTATGCTGAGTTGAGTAATTCGGTAGATTTGGATGAGAATTTCAATAGGGTGTGTTGGGTAATTCAGTAGGCCTGGATGAGTATTTCGGTAGGCTGAGTTGAATAATTAAGTAGGCTTGGATGAGTATTTTGATGTGCTGAGTTTAATAATTTTGTCGGTTTGGATGAGTATTTTGGTATGCTGAGTTGAGTAATTCGATAGGCTTCTATGAGTATTTTGGTAAGGTGAGATGAGCAATTAAGTAAGCTTGGATGACAATTTCGGTAGGCTTGAATGAGTATTTCACTAGAGTGAGTTGAGTAATTCAGTAGGCTTGGATGATTATTTCAATAGGCTGAGTTGAATAATTCAGTAGGCTTGGATGAGTATTTCAATAGGCTGAGTTGAATAATTCAGTAGACTTGGATGAGTATTTTGGTATGCTGAGTTGAGTAATTCGGTAGGTTTGGATGAGTACTTCGGTAGGATTGGATGAGTATTTAGGTAGGGTGAGATGAGTAATTCAGTAGACTTGGATGAGTATTTTGATGTGCTGAGTTTAATAATTCGGTAGGCTTGGATGAGTATTTTAGTATGCTGAGTTGAGTAATTTGATAGGCTTGGATGAGTATTTTGGTAAGGTGAGATGAGTAATTCAGTAGACTTGGATGAGTATTTCAGTAGGCTTGAATGAGTATTTTGGTAGAGTGAGTTGAGTAATTCTGTAGGCTTGGATGATTATTTCAATAGGCTGAGTTGAATAATTTGGTAGGCTTGGATGAGTATTTTGGTATGCTGAGTTAAGTAATTCGGTAGTCTGAGTTGAGTAATTCAGTAGGCTTGGATGAGTATTTCGGTAGGATTGGATGAGTATTTCGGTAGGCTTGAATGAGTATTTCAGTAGGCTGAGTTGAGTAATTTGATAGGCTTGGATGATTATTTCGGTGGGCTGAATTGGGAAATCGGTATGCTTGGATGAGTATTTCGGTAGGATTGGATGAGTATTTCAGTAGGGTGAGTTGATTAATTCAGTAGGGTGAGTTGAGTAATTCAGTAGGCTTGGATGAGTATTTCAGTAGGCTGAGTTGAGTAATTTGATAGGCTTGGATGAGTATTTCGGTGGGCTGAATTGAGTAAATCGGTATGCTTGGATGAGTATTTCGGTAGGATTGGATGAGTATTTCAGTAGGGTGAGCTGAGTAATTCAGTATGCTTGGATGAGTATTTCAGTAGGTTGAGTTGAGTAATTCAGTAGGTTTGGATGAGTATTTTGGTATGCTGAGTTGAGTAATTCGGTAGATTTGGATGAGAATTTCAATAGGGTGTGTTGGGTAATTCAGTAGGCCTGGATGAGTATTTCGGTAGGCTGAGTTGAATAATTAAGTAGGCTTGGATGAGTATTTTGATGTGCTGAGTTTAATAATTTTGTCGGTTTGGATGAGTATTTTGGTATGCTGAGTTGAGTAATTCGATAGGCTTCTATGAGTATTTTGGTAAGGTGAGATGAGCAATTAAGTAAGCTTGGATGACAATTTCGGTAGGCTTGAATGAGTATTTCACTAGAGTGAGTTGAGTAATTCAGTAGGCTTGGATGATTATTTCAATAGGCTGAGTTGAATAATTCAGTAGGCTTGGATGAGTATTTCAATAGGCTGAGTTGAATAATTCAGTAGACTTGGATGAGTATTTTGGTATGCTGAGTTGAGTAATTCGGTAGGTTTGGATGAGTACTTCGGTAGGATTGGATGAGTATTTAGGTAGGGTGAGATGAGTAATTCAGTAGACTTGGATGAGTATTTTGATGTGCTGAGTTTAATAATTCGGTAGGCTTGGATGAGTATTTTAGTATGCTGAGTTGAGTAATTTGATAGGCTTGGATGAGTATTTTGGTAAGGTGAGATGAGTAATTCAGTAGACTTGGATGAGTATTTCAGTAGGCTTGAATTAGTAATTTGGTAGAGTGAGTAGAGTAATTCTGTAGGCTTGGATGATTATTTCAATAGGCTGAGTTGAATAATTTGGTAGTCTTGGATGAGTATTTTGGAATGCTAAGTTGAGTAATTCAGTAGGCTTGGATGAGTATTTCGGTAGGGTGAGATGAGTAATTCAGTAGACTTGGATGAGTATTTTGGTAGGATTGGATGAGTGTTTCTTTTGTGTGTGGATGTACTTTCCTAGAATCTGTCTTTCCCCTCTTTCCTATTCCTTTTTCTATAATTTTGACTATAAAATCCTGCACTACACCTTTTGACCGACTGGGGGATCCTCAGGGCACCTCAGTTAAAACTTTTTTTAGAATGTTCACACCTCACTAATGAGGTGTGAAAACCACAGACCACAAGAGAATGAGTGGCGCGTGCTTCCCTTGGGTGGCCACTGGTTCGTAATACCGAACGCCCACCAGGGGGGAGCATTCATCTCCCGAACGGCCTGTATACACTGTCTTTGATCCTGGTTCAGGGATCACCCTAGTCGCTCCAAACAGAGCTATGATCACTCCTCCCTTCCCTTGTCCTACCCGTAATCCCTCATCCCTGTCTGTTACCTGGGAGCTTCGAGTTTACGCTCATGGCTGCCCAGACGAGGGATGTGCACCAGCCGAGAGAGTCCCCGGGGTTGTGAGTTGGTGCTGTGTATGTCTGTGGGTGCTGTATGTGTGTGGGTGCTGTATGTGTGTTGGTGCTGTGTATGTGTGTGGGTGCTGTATGTGTGTAGGTGCTTTGTATGTCTGTGGGTGCTGTATGTGTGTAGGTGCTGTGTATGTCTGTGGATGCTGTATGTGTGTGGGTGCTGTGTGCGTGTGAGGGTTCTGTATGGGTGTAGGTGCTGTGTATGTCTGTGGGTGCTGTATGTGTGTTGGTACTGTGTATGTCTGTGTGTGTTATATGTGTGTAGGTGCTGTGTATGTCTGTGGGTGCTGTATGTGTGTTGGTACTGTGTATGCTATATGTGTGTAGGTGCTGTGTGTGCTATATGTGTGTAGGTGCTGTGTGGGTGCTGTGTGTGTGGGTGTGTGTGCTGTATGTGTGTGGGTGATTGTGGGGGGTGGAGGTGGGGGTACATTACTTAATAACCCCCTCCCTTCTTACCTTATGTAGGGAGGGGGGATTCTTGTTCCTGCTGCTTTGGTGGTCCAGTGGAGAGTGAACTCTGTGGGGGTAGAGTTCACTCTCGTGAGATCTGAGCATTGCCAAGGGAGGCTGAGAGCAGAGCCGGCGCTTGGATAGTGCCGGCTCTGCATGAGCCGACAGGGGAGATCCAGGGAGCGAGCGACCAATCCTAGGAGGAGCTGTGTTTCCATCTGAATGGGCGGCGAAACTCCTCCCGTCCCTGGGCACTGATTTAGTTTTGCGCCTTTCAGCGGATTCGTGACATTGGTGCAGCCGAGTTTCGCACCCTTTCTTTTGATTGGGCTGCGAAACTCCATTATCCTCCTAAGGCTGATTGGCGCAATTTGGTTCGCGCCATTTCGGCTGATTTGGTTTAGGTGCAAAGTTTGAATTCACCAGACTAAACCAAGCAACACCATGGAACTGATTCTGGGGATGTACAGAGCCTTGAGCCCCAGATTTTCAACGCTGATGTCTCTGGGTCTGTACATCCGATTGCCCCGCTTTTTGCAGAGATTCCAGATGGGACCCGGGGCTATTCCCCCATATAAAATATAACCCTGTACGCCTTCCCCGTCCAGGGGTGCTGAGCCCCAAAATTCACCCCCTGTATGTGACGTGTACTCATGCGTGTCCCTGTGTCCTGTTAGTATCTCCCAGAGCGGGAGATGGTTATCTGTTGCCCAGCCCCCTCCTGTATGTGTTTTGTGTTGTGCTGGATGAATAAAAAGCTGTGTGCCCAAAAAACATTGTCAAACGTTGTATTCTGGAACTGTGTCCCAGTCTGTTACTGGGAAAATGGGTCTGACCTACTCTAACCAAAGGGGATAACCAGCCGGTTACCCAGGTCCCACTACACATACAATCTTGGGATATAAACTGAGGTGAAAGATATCTTACCACCCATCCCATTTTACCATGGTTGTAGGGAAGGGGTGGCTCCAACTTTATTTTATTTTCTACATTTCTGTGCTTTTCATTAGACCTTCCCTAGAACTGAAGGAGTTGTTGAATTTTGGACCAATCATACATCCCACCCAGTATTGATCAGGGGTCCATGTTAATCCTGCCTTTTATAAAATTATTGTACGTGTCTGTTTCAGTGTTGCAGTGTTAGTACAGGATAAATGTTCATAGGGAAGTTTATTAATGTGCTTTTATGGTCAGTTGAAGCACAGATTGGGTCAGCATAGAGTTTACACAGTATTTATCTCAGTTTATCTCAGATCTGAGTATTTATCTCAGATATGTTTCTACAAGTAAAAAAAGTCCTTTTTCATTACCAGAGCTGTCATAGCAAAATGCAGAACTACTAAAACAAGCAGTAAGTTCAATGTCAGCTGGTGTTTTTCTCCCAATAACAGCATAAACTGTGCTGCTCCTCTCTTCTCGCTATCCCTTATGAAACCACAAAGAAGTATCAGAAATATTTAATTCTACATTTTTTTACACAAAAGGTTTTACAGAGCAAAATATATTTGTAATATTCTTAAATATTGCGTATGGCGTCTTTGCCATTTCACTGGAAAAAAAACATTGGATTTAATTTCTCGATATAACTCTCTCTAATATAAACCAGAGAAATATTTCATACCTTGTTCAGACGTGATTTGACCAACACAAAATATCACAACTGCAAAATAAACAGAGGATTATATGTTGTGAATCTGCAGCTTTCCAATAGAAAAAAAGATTGGATTTTTTTTTTTTACAGCAAATCTAGAAAAGTAATATTCTTATCATCATCGGAGGCTGGGAGCGTTCAGGTCAGAATGGGAGGAGATCAATATAAGGCAATTCCTAAAGCCTCACTTAAAACAAAGAACCTGATTGGCCAAGTCACAGCCCAGAATTCCGTCTGACTGGAATATATGAGAAAACACAAACATAGGCGTTCCGAATGTTTCTCAAAGAATGACAGAGTGTGAACAGTTGGCCAGGCGAAAGAGAAATTATTACGGGATAGATGCTCACCCCAGCTCCTACTGCAGCCAACAATGGTTCTACTGAGCACTACATATACAAATAACAAAGTGTCTGCTATTGGTTTCTTAAATAATATACAAATCAAAATAAAATCTATTTTGCATCTTCAAAGGGTTAGGCATGTTGTGCAAAACAATTAGTAAATATCCCAATACATTCCTCTTTAATTGCAGGTTATGTCAAGTCGAGAGGGCGAAATATACATGTGAATATAAACATTATTGTAAACAAGACACTTACCAAAAACAAGCTGTGGGACAATCTTCATATTGTTTAAAGACTGCATTTTTTCACATCTGAAAATAAAGAAAAATCACTACTTTTATTTACTGGTATTTTACAGAATGTGGGAGAAATCAGAGCATTTTCAGTAATTCGTATTAGTTTTAAGCAGAGGATAAAGTTTTTTTTGAGATAATTTCTCATGTGTTCTTGTGATCTCTGGTATATGGGAAAAACTTCCAGGTGCTTGGGGGCCAGGATACGTGAGCACAGATACAAAATGAAAAAGGGGGAGCGGGATACGTGAGCACAGATACAAAATGAAAAAGGGGGAGCGGGATACGTGAGCACAGATACAAAATGAAAAAGGGGGAGCGGGATACGTGAGCACAGATACAAAATGAAAAAGGGGGAGCGGGATACGTGAGCACAGATCCAAAATGAAAAAGGGGGACCATGATAGGTGAGCACAGATACAAATACAATACATACAATAGGTGGATCACACTTCTTAAAATATCTAAAAAGAAATAAAAACGGCAATATGGTGTAATATTGTCAGCAAATGGATATCCAAGATATGAATGAAGGTAGTCAGGTACTCACAAACCGAGAGCCAAACAAGAACATGTGGCTCTCATGGGAACAGCACTGGGACCATTAGTAGGATGTCCCTTTCCTTCTGTGGATCTTCTGTTAACCAAAAAAATGGAGCTGGAAACACTTACTTTGAAAGTAAAGTGTTTATTTATCCCAATAGTGGAAACAAGAATAAAAATAAGGAGAATATCTCCAATAAAACAAATATTATACAATAAAATAAAGGAGTCCAAATAGCAAGGAGTCTCTATAGTACCGAAACGCGTTTCGCCCCGTGCCAGGGGCTTCCTCAGTCGGTGATGCTGCCTCTCTGCTTTACTGTCCTTTTATGTCTGTGTTTGGCCGGTATTTGGAACGCAGGAATTCTCGCGGTGGAACGCACTTCCGGTTTCGTCACTTCCAGGTTATGGACGTCAGCGCGGTTTCCGGCATGGTGACGTCATGTTGGCATAGCAACAAGCCGGCTGGAACGCACACTATATGACGTGTGCGTTCCATTTCGGAACATTAATAATACAGAATAAGAAAGCATAAATAAATAGCAAAAACGTAATAGCTGTATCAGATAATTGTTCTATTGCCCCAAACCATTTAAAAAGTGATATAGTGTTAAATAAAGTGCTCATATATTATAGATATTCATCAAGGTTAATTTGTCAATCAATATCATGGTATTTAAAGGTGCCTGTACTTATATTCATAACTTGATCTAAGTTGAATTCTATTTAGCTCAATTCCTTATTTAATAGTAATAAAGTGCTTCTATGTTGTGAATCAATAAATCTTATAGTATTTTAAAGTGCCAATGCCTATATTAATATTTCTATCTTTAATAACAATTTATTGTTGTTTTACTACATTCATTATTGATACCTCAGAGTAAAAATATTTTGCTAATCTTCTTATGCAGATAAAACTTTTTATTTATTTTTTTATTTTTTTATTTATTTAATTTAAGTTTAAAAAAAAAAAATCAGAATTCAAGCCGTGTGGAATGAGAGTATTAAAATAAAAAATGAATTTCATCTCCTCTAGTCCTATTTTTTTTATATAATCACCTCCTCTCCAGTCATGAGTGACTATTTTCAGGGGGCAAAAAAATAATTGGTCAGGCTTTTGGTTGTGGTGAATCTTAAAATTGTTGGAGACACTGTGGGTTTCCAAACCTTTTCTGATGTTCCGTATATGTTCAGAGATTCTGACGTGGAGGCATCTAATGGTTCTGCCAACATATAATAAATTACAGGGACATTTTAAAATATACACCTTTGGAGAAGCAAGTTAATTTGTCTTTAATAACGAAATCTTTATCAATAAATTCTCGGAGGTCACTTAAATGTCTTTTCTTACTGTTTGTAGATTTGCATGCCTGACAGTTTCCACAACCATAAAACCCATTTTGTAATCCTGGGAAATGGTTCGTTTTCATTGGGCTTTCGCTGCTTTTTACAAGAATCTTTTTCAGATTTTTTGACCCTCTATAGATGATGTGGGGTTGTGCGGGGAGAATTTTTCCTAAAACTGGGTCACTTTGTAACACGTGCCAATATTTCTTTATAACTTTTCTGATGGTTTTATAATTCCCATTATAATTGCAAATAAGTGGTACTCTATTGTGAGATTGAGGAAGAGTCTTTTTGGGTTTATAGGTGAGTAATTCTTTTCGTGATAAATTTCTTGTATTTTCCATTGTTTTGGTTAAATTATTCTCCTGATACCCTTTCTCTTAAAAGTGTTGTTTTATTATTGTGGCTTGTTGGATGTAGTCATCATCTTTAGTGCAATTACGTCTGATTCGCATGAATTGGCCTTTCGGGGCATTATGTAACCATGGTTTGTGGTGACAACTGTTACTCTCGATGTGTCCATTCGCATCGACTGTTTTAAAAAAAATTTTAGTGAGTATCTGTTGGTCCTAAATAAAAATATGTAAATCTAAAAACTGAATATCTGTGGGGCTATGAGAATTTGTTAAAGTGATTCCCCATTCATTTTCGTTTAAAAATAATAAAAACATTTCTAAAAGATGGATAGTCCCATTCCAAATAAAAAAGATGTCATCGATGTACCGGCGATAGGACACCAAATTTGACACCCAGGGATGGGATGAGAAGATAAAATGCTCCTCCCAATACGCCATGAACAAGTTGGCGTAACTGGGCGCAAACTTGGTGCCCATCGCCGTCCCCTTGATTTGTAGATAAAATGTGTTATTAAACCAAAAGAAATTGTTAGTAAGAATGAGATAGATACCTTCTAAAATAAATGCAATTTGCTCTTATTCAAAATCCACTTTAGTTAAAAAATATTGGACTGCTTGAATCCCTATATCGTGCGGGATAATTGTGTAAAGAGACGTGACGTCACTCGTGACCAGATGGTACGAGATATTCCATTGGATAGAGTCTTGTAGTGTTTGTATCGTATTTTTAAGATGGGAGGGATTTTTTGCAACTAGGGGTTGGAGCACAGATACAATATCAGAAAGGGGGACCAGGATACGTGAGCACAGATACAATATGAGAAAGGGGGACCGGGATACGTGAGCACAGATACAATATCAGAAAGGGGGACCATGATAAGTGAGCACAGATACAATATCAGAAAGGGGGACCGGGATACATGAGCACAGATACAATATGAGAAAGGGGGACCGGGATACGTGAGCTCAGATACAATATCAGAAAGGGGGACCAGGATACGGGAGCACAGATACAATATCAGAAAGGGGGACCAGGATACGGGAGCACAGATACAATATCAGAAAGGGGAACCAGGATACGTGAGCACAGATACAATATGAGAAAGGGGAACCGGGACACGTGAGCACAGATACAATATCAGAAAGGGGGACCAGGATACGTGAGCTCAGATACAATATCAGAAAGGGGGACCAGGATACGTGAGCACAGATACCATATGAGAAAGGGGGACCAGGATACGTGAGCTCAGATACAATATCAGAAAGGGGGACCAGGATACGGGAGAACAGATACAATATGGGAATTGGGGACCAGGAATACGTGAGCACAGATACAAAATCAGAAAGGGGGACCAGGATACGTAAGCACAGATACAATATGAGAAAGGGGGACCAGGATACGTGAGCACAGATACAATATGAGAAAGGGGAACCGGGACACGTGAGCACAGATACAATATCAGAAAGGGGGACCAGGATATGTGAGCTCAGATACAATATCAGAAAGGGGGACCAGGATACGTGAGCACAGATACAATATGAGAAAGGGGGACCAGGATACGTGAGCTCAGATACAATATCAGAAAGGGGGACCAGGATACGGGAGAACAGATACAATATGCGAATTGGGGACCAGGATACGTGAGCACAGATACAAAATCAGAAAGGGGGACCAGGATACGTAAGCACAGATACAAGATGAGAAAGGGGGACCAGGATACGTGAGCACAGATACAATATGAGAAAGGGGGACCATGATAGGTGAGCACAGATACAATATCAGAAAGGGGGACCAGGATACAGGAGCACAGATACAATATCAGAAAGGGGGACCAGGACACGGGAGCACAGATACAATATCAGAAAGGGGGACCAGGATACGTGAGCACAGATACAATATCAGAAAGGGTGACCATGATAGGTGAGCACAGATACAATATCAGAAAGGGGAACCAGGATACATGAGTACAGATACAATATCAGAAAGGGGAACCAGGATACGTGAGCACAGATACAATATCAGAAAGGGGGACCAGGATACGTGAGCACAGATACAATCTCAGAAAAGGGGACCAGGATACGTGAGCACAGATACAATATCAGAAAGGGGGACCAGGATACGTGAGCACAGATACAATATCAGAAAGAGGGACCATGATAGGTTAGCACAGATATAATATGGGAAAGGGGAACCAGGATATGTGAGCACAAATACAATATGGAAATTGGGGACCCGGATATGTTAGCACAGATACAATATGGGAAAGGGGGACCAAGATACGTGAGCACAGATACAATATCAGAAAGGGGGACCATGATACGTGAGCACAGATACAATATGGGAAAGGGGGGCCAGGATATATGAGCACAGATACAATATGGAAATTGGGGACCCGGATATGTTAGCACAGATACAATATGGGAAAGGGGGACCAAGATACGTGAGCACAGATACAATATGGGAAAGGGGGGCCAGGATATATGAGCACAGATACAATATGAGAAAGGGGGAACACATGACTGTCCGAACATTGATGATGTCAGACGCAATAGCATCATGATGTAAATGTAATGACGTCAGCTGGGAAAACGCGGCCATTATGAATACATGCTCTGGAACAATTGAACGCCGATGTCTGGAAACAAGTTCAGTTTCCTGTGGAGACACTATATTACCAGGGTGCCAGAGGGTCTCAATATTCACCTTAATGAAGACCAGGCAGGTCGAAAAGTGTCAGGCGGGATGTATGGTGGGCATTCGGGTTACTTACCTTGTTTTCAATCTGTTGTAATGTTTTCACAGATTTGTAAAATTTTCTCTGCCCTTTGTGATTATATTAAATGTTTTATTCACCTCCATACTTGGATTCTGTTTCTACGTTTACTGTTGGAAGAGAGGACGAGGAGGGGAATGTTGCTCTGTATATTGTTTTTCCAATTGTTACCTGCTATCATTTATATAGTCATGTTTACAGTAATATGCTATGAAATGTGTTTTATATTCAGAGGTTTACTATATGATTCATCTTCTGATACCTAAGGATCAACAGGGATCAATTATTATATTATCTCTCCATTTTTTGTGTGTTTAAATTGCGCCCACTATCTTGAGTATTTATAGAAGGTACAGACCCTACCTGTGTGTAATTTTACTGTCATTATAGAATGTACAGACCATACCTGTGTGTAATTTTACTGTCATTATAGAATGTACAGACCCTACCTGTGTGTACTTTTACTGACATTATAGAATGTACAGACCCTACCTGTGTGTAATTTTACTGTCACTATAGAATGTACAGACCCAACCTGTGTGAAATGTTACTGTCGTTATAGAATGTACAGACCCTACCTGTGTGTAATTTTACTGTCGTTATAGAATGTTCAGACCCAACCTGTGTGTAATTTTACTGTCACTATACAATGTACAGACCCTACCTGTGTGTAATTTAACTGTCATTATAGAATGTACAGACACAACCTGTGTGTAATTTTACTGCAATTATAGAATGTTCAGACCCTACCTGTGTGTAATTGTACTGTCATTATAGAATGTACAGACCCTACCTGTATGTAATTTTACTGCCATTATTGAATGTTCAGACCCTACCTGTGTGTAATTTTACTGCCATTATAGAATGTACAGACCCTACCTGTGTGTAGTTTTACTGTCATTATAGAATGTACAGACCCTACCTGTGTGTACTTTTACTGCCATTATAGAATGTACAGACCCTACCTGTGTGTAATTTTACTGTCATTATAGAATGTACAGACCCAACCTGTGAGTAATTGTACTGTCATTATAGAATGTACAGACACTACCTGTGTGTAATTGTACTGCCATTATAGAATGTACAGACCCTACCTGTATGTAATTTTACTGCCATTATAGAATGTACAGACCCTACCTGTATGTAATTTTACTGCCATTATAGAATGTACAGACCCTACCTGTGTGTAGATTTACTGTCATTATAGAATGTACAGACCCTACCTGTGTGTAGATTTACTGTCATTATAGAATGTACAGACCCTACCTGTGTGCAATTTTACTGTCGTTATAGAATGTACAGACCCTACCTGTGTGCAATTTTACTGTCGTTATAGAATGTACAGACCCTACCTGTGTGTAATTTTACTGTCACTATAGAATGTACAGACCCTACCTCTGTGTAATTTTATTGTCACTATAGAATGTTCAGACCCTACCTGTGTGTAATTTAACTGCCATTATAGAATGTACAGACCCTACCTGTGTGTAATTTTACTGTCACTATGCAATGTACAGACCCTACCTGTGTGTAATTTTACTGTCGTTATAGAATGTACACACCCTACCTGTGTGTAATTTAACTGTCACTACGTATAGAATGTTCGGATCCTACCTGTGTGTAATTTAACTGTCCATGTAGAATGTTCAGACCCTACCTGTGTGTAGTTTTCCTGTCTGATTTTGTAATGTTTGTCCCCTAATTATGCTTGTTCTGAAAATGTAAGTTTTATTGGAATCAAATGTATAGTTTTGATGTTATAAAAATTTAGTAAAAAGTATATTTTTCGCTTAGAGATAATTAAGCTAATACAGCAATTTACTCAATTATCTCCCAAGCAGAGGGGAGGAATTTACAGTAATGAATGGGAGTGTTTAACTGTGTGACTGTAAACTATTGGTTGTTGAGTTTGTGTTTTCGGTGCCCAACAAGATCCACATGGGTGGTAACCTTGTGGGAAAAGTTGTATAAAAGAAATGCTTGTGTGCCAATTAAATCAGTTCCTGCTTAACCCTCAATACGTAGCCTCGTCTCGTTATTGAAGGGAACCTGCATCTAGCTAAATCACAAGCTCTTGTAAGAGGTCTGCTACCCTCCCTATCCTGACCCAGCTAATGGGACATCTGGAATACTCTGCAGCACAGCCTTTCATCAGGGAAACGGCAGACATCCTGTTACACTGTCATAGAATATACAAACTTTACCTGGGTGCAATTTTACTGTCACTATAGAATGTACAGACCCAACTTGTGTGTAATTTTACTGTCACTATAGAATGTACAGACCCAACTTGTGTGTAATTTTACTGTCACTATAGAATGTACAGACCCTACCTGTGTGTAATTTTACTGTCACTATAGAATGTACAGACCCAACCTGTGTGTAATTTTACTGCCATTATAGAATGTACAGACCCAACCTGTGAGTAATTGTACTGTCATTATAGAATGTACAGACCCTACCTGTGTGTAATTTTACTGTCACTATAGAATGTACAGACCCAACCTGTGTGTAATTTTACTGCCATTACAGAATGTACAGACCCAACCTGTGAGTAATTGTACTGTCATTATAGAATGTACAGACCCTACCTGTGTGTAATTTTACTGTCACTATAGAATGTACAGACCCAACCTGTGTGTAATTTTACTGCCATTATAGAATGTATAGACACTACCTGTGTGTAATTGTACGGCCATTATAGAATGTACAGACCCTACCTGTGAGTAATTTTACTGCAATTATAGAATGTTCAGACCCTACCTGTGTGTACTTTTACTGCCATTATAGAATGTACAGACCCTACCTGTGTGTAGTTTTACTGTCATTATAGAATGTACAGACCCAACCTGTGTGTAATTTTACTGTCATTATAGAATGTACAGACCCTACCTGTGTGTAATTTTACTGCCATTATAAAATGTACAGACCCGACCTGTGAGTAATTTTACTGCCATTATTGAATGTTCAGACCGTACCTGTGTGTAATTTTACTGTCACTATAGAATGTACAGACCCTACCTGTGTGTAATTTTACTGCCATTATAAAATGTACAGACCCGACCTGTGAGTAATTGTACTGTCATTATAGAATGTACAGACCCTACCTGTGTGTAATTGTACTGCCATTATAGAATGTACAGACACTACCTGTGTGTAATTTTACTGCCATTATAGAATGTACAGACCCAACCTGTGAGTAATTGTACTGTCATTATAGAATGTACAGACCCTACCTGTGTGTAATTTTACTGTCACTATAGAATGTACAGACCCAACCTGTGTGTAATTTTACTGCCATTACAGAATGTACAGACCCAACCTGTGAGTAATTGTACTGTCATTATAGAATGTACAGACCCTACCTGTGTGTAATTTTACTGTCACTATAGAATGTACAGACCCAACCTGTGTGTAATTTTACTGCCATTATAGAATGTATAGACACTACCTGTGTGTAATTGTACTGCCATTATAGAATGTACAGACCCTACCTGTGAGTAATTTTACTGCAATTATAGAATGTTCAGACCCTACCTGTGTGTACTTTTACTGCCATTATAGAATGTACGGACCCTACCTGTGTGTAATTGTACTGTCGTTATAGAATGTTCAGACCCAACCTGTGTGTAATTTAACTGCCATTATAGAATGTACAGACCCTACCTGTGTGTAATTTAACTGCCATTATAGAATGTACAGACCCTACCTGTGTGTAATTTTACTGTCACTATAGAATGTTCAGACCCTACCTGTGTGTAATTTAACTGCCATTATAGAATGTACAGACCCTACCTGTGTGTAATTTTACTGTCACTATAGAATGTACAGACCCTACCTGTGTGAAATTTTACTGTCGTTATAGAATGTACAGACCCAACCTGTGTGTAATTTAACTGTCACTATAGAATGTTCAGACCCTATCTGTGTGAAATTTTACTGTCGTTATAGAATGTACAGACCCAACCTGTGTGTAATTTAACTGTCGTTATAGAATGTTCAGACCCTACCTGTGTGTAATTTTACTGTCATTATAGAATGTACAGACCCTACCTGTGTGTAATTTTACTGTCGTTATAGAATGTTCAGACCCTACCTGTGTGTAATTTTACTGTCACTATAGAATGTACAGACCCAACCTGTGTGAAATTTTACTGTCGTTATAGAATGTACAGACCCTACCTGTGTGTAATTTTACTGTCGTTATAGAATGTTCAGACCATACTTGTGTGTAATTTTACTGTCACTATACAATGTACAGACCCTACCTGTGTGT
The DNA here is from genome assembly GCA_933207985.1 of Pelobates cultripes. Taxonomy (NCBI): domain Eukaryota; kingdom Metazoa; phylum Chordata; class Amphibia; order Anura; family Pelobatidae; genus Pelobates; species Pelobates cultripes. The sequence continues at coordinate 1,709,423 of OW240921.1, read as the reverse complement.
AATTTTACTGCCATTATAGAATGTACACACCCTACCTGTGTGTAATTTAACTGCCATTATAGAATGTACAGACCCTACCTGTGTGTAATTTAACTGCCATTATAGAATGTACATACCCAACCTGTGAGTAATTGTACTGTCATTATAGAATGTACAGACCCTACCTGTGTGTAATTTAACTGTCCATGTAGAATGTTCAGACCCAACCTGTGTGTAATTTTACTGCCATTATAGAATGTATAGACACTACCTGTGTGTAATTGTACTGCCATTATAGAATGTACAGACCCTACCTGTGAGTAATTTTACTGCAATTATAGAATGTTCAGACCCTACCTGTGTGTACTTTTACTGCCATTATAGAATGTACAGACCCTACCTGTGTGTAGTTTTACTGTTATTATAGAATTTACAGACCCAACCTGTGTGAAATTTTACTGTCATTATAGAATGTACAGACCCTACCTGTGTGTAATTTTACTGCCATTATAAAATGTACAGACCCGACCTGTGAGTAATTTTACTGCCATTATTGAATGTTCAGACCGTACCTGTGTGTAATTTTACTGTCACTATAGAATGTACAGACCCTACCTGTGTGTAATTTTACTGCCATTATAAAATGTACAGACCCTACCTGTGAGTAATTGTACTGTCATTATAGAATGTACAGACCCTACCTGTGTGTAATTGTACTGCCATTATAGAATGTACAGACACTACCTGTGTGTAATTTTACTGCCATTATAGAATGTACAGACCCAACCTGTGAGTAATTGTACTGTCATTATAGAATGTACAGACCCTACCTGTGTGTAATTTTACTGTCACTATAGAATGTACAGACCCAACCTGTGTGTAATTTTACTGCCATTATAGAATGTACAGACCCAACCTGTGAGTAATTGTACTGTCATTATAGAATGTACAGAACCTACCTGTGTGTAATTTTACTGTCACTATAGAATGTACAGACCCAACCTGTGTGTAATTTTACTGCCATTATAGAATGTATAGACACTACCTGTGTGTAATTGTACGGCCATTATAGAATGTACAGACCCTACCTGTGAGTAATTTTACTGCAATTATAGAATGTTCAGACCCTACCTGTGTGTACTTTTACTGCCATTATAGAATGTACAGACCCTACCTGTGTGTAGTTTTACTGTCATTATAGAATGTACAGACCCAACCTGTGTGAAATTTTACTGTCATTATAGAATGTACAGACCCTACCTGTGTGTAATTTTACTGCCATTATAAAATGTACAGACCCGACCTGTGAGTAATTTTACTGCCATTATTGAATGTTCAGACCGTACCTGTGTGTAATTTTACTGTCACTATAGAATGTACAGACCCTACCTGTGTGTAATTTTACTGCCATTATAAAATGTACAGACCCGACCTGTGAGTAATTGTACTGTCATTATAGAATGTACAGACCCTACCTGTGTGTAATTGTACTGCCATTATAGAATGTACAGACACTACCTGTGTGTAATTTTACTGCCATTATAGAATGTACAGACCCAACCTGTGAGTAATTGTACTGTCATTATAGAATGTACAGACCCTACCTGTGTGTAATTTTACTGTCACTATAGAATGTACATACCCAACCTGTGTGTAATTTTACTGCCATTATAGAATGTACAGACCCAACCTGTGAGTAATTGTACTGTCATTATAGAATGTACAGACCCTACCTGTGTGTAATTTTACTGTCACTATAGAATGTACAGACCCAACCTGTGTGTAATTTTACTGCCATTATAGAATGTATAGACACTACCTGTGTGTAATTGTACTGCCATTATAGAATGTACAGACCCTACCTGTGAGTAATTTTACTGCAATTATAGAATGTTCAGACCCTACCTGTGTGTACTTTTACTGCCATTATAGAATGTACGGACCCTACCTGTGTGTAATTGTACTGTCGTTATAGAATGTTCAGACCCAACCTGTGTGTAATTTAACTGCCATTATATAATGTACAGACCCTACCTGTGTGTAATTTAACTGCCATTATAGAATGTACAGACCCTACCTGTGTGTAATTTTACTGTCACTATAGAATGTTCAGACCCTACCTGTGTGTAATTTAACTGCCATTATAGAATGTACAGACCCTACCTGTGTGTAATTTTACTGTCACTATAGAATGTACAGACCCTACCTGTGAAATTTTACTGTCGTTATAGAATGTACAGACCCAACCTGTGTGTAATTTAACTGTCACTATAGAATGTTCAGACCCTATCTGTGTGAAATTTTACTGTCGTTATAGAATGTACAGACCCAACCTGTGTGTAATTTAACTGTCGTTATAGAATGTTCAGACCCTACCTGTGTGTAATTTTACTGTCATTATAGAATGTACAGACCCTACCTGTGTGTAATTTTACTCTCGTTATAGAATGTTCAGACCCTACCTGTGTGTAATTTTACTGTCACTATAGAATGTACAGACCCAACCTGTGTGTAATTGTACGGCCATTATAGAATGTACAGACCCTACCTGTGAGTAATTTTACTGCAATTATAGAATGTTCAGACCCTACCTGTGTGTACTTTTACTGCCATTATAGAATGTACAGACCCTACCTGTGTGTAGTTTTACTGTCATTATAGAATGTACAGACCCAACCTGTGTGAAATTTTACTGTCATTATAGAATGTACAGACCCTACCTGTGTGTAATTTTACTGCCATTATAAAATTTACAGACCCGACCTGTGAGTAATTTTACTGCCATTACTGAATGTTCAGACCGTACCTGTGTGTAATTTTACTGTCACTATAGAATGTACAGACCCTACCTGTGTGTAATTTTACTGCCATTATAAAATGTACAGACCCGACCTGTGAGTAATTGTACTGTCATTATAGAATGTACAGACCCTACCTGTGTGTAATTGTACTGTCGTTATAGAATGTTCAGACCCAACCTGTGTGTAATTTAACTGCCATTATAGAATGTACAGACCCTACCTGTGTGTAATTTAACTGCCATTATAGAATGTACAGACCCTACCTGTGTGTAATTTTACTGTCACTATAGAATGTTCAGACCCTACCTGTGTGTAATTTAACTGCCATTATAGAATGTACAGACCCTACCTGTGTGTAATTTTACTGTCACTATAGAATGTACAGACCCTACCTGTGTGAAATTTTACTGTCGTTATAGAATGTACAGACCCAACCTGTGTGTAATTTAACTGTCACTATTGAATGTTCAGACCCTATCTGTGTGAAATTTTACTGTCGTTATAGAATGTACAGACCCAACCTGTGTGTAATTTAACTGTCGTTATAGAATGTTCAGACCCTACCTGTGTGTAATTTTACTGTCATTATAGAATGTACAGACCCTACCTGTGTGTAATTTTACTGTCGTTATAGAATGTTCAGACCCTACCTGTGTGTAATTTTACTGTCACTATAGAATGTACAGACCCAACCTGTGTGAAATTTTACTGTCGTTATAGAATGTACAGACCCTACCTGTGTGTAATTTTACTGTCGTTATAGAATGTTCAGACCATACTTGTGTGTAATTTTACTGTCACTATACAATGTACAGACCCTACCTGTGTGTAATTTTACTGCCATTATAGAATGTACACACCCTACCTGTGTGTAATTTAACTGCCATTATAGAATGTACAGACCCTACCTGTGTGTAATTTAACTGCCATTATAGAATGTACATACCCAACCTGTGAGTAATTGTACTGTCATTATAGAATGTACAGACCCTACCTGTGTGTAATTTAACTGTCCATGTAGAATGTTCAGACCCAACCTGTGTGTAATTTTACTGCCATTATAGAATGTATAGACACTACCTGTGTGTAATTGTACTGCCATTATAGAATGTACAGACCCTACCTGTGAGTAATTTTACTGCAATTATAGAATGTTCAGACCCTACCTGTGTGTACTTTTACTGCCATTATAGAATGTACAGACCCTACCTGTGTGTAGTTTTACTGTCATTATAGAATGTACAGACCCAACCTGTGTGAAATTTTACTGTCATTATAGAATGTACAGACCCTACCTGTGTGTAATTTTACTGCCATTATAAAATGTACAGACCCGACCTGTGAGTAATTTTACTGCCATTATTGAATGTTCAGACCGTACCTGTGTGTAATTTTACTGTCACTATAGAATGTACAGACCCTACCTGTGTGTAATTTTACTGCCATTATAAAATGTACAGACCCGACCTGTGAGTAATTGTACTGTCATTATAGAATGTACAGACCCTACCTGTGTGTAATTGTACTGCCATTATAGAATGTACAGACACTACCTGTGTGTAATTTTACTGCCATTATAGAATGTACAGACCCAACCTGTGAGTAATTGTACTGTCATTATAGAATGTACAGACCCTACCTGTGTGTAATTTTAGTGCCATTATTGAATGTTCAGACCGTACCTGTGTGTAATTTTACTGTCACTATAGAATGTACAGACCCTACCTGTGTGTAATTTTACTGCCATTATAAAATGTACAGACCCGACCTGTGAGTAATTGTACTGTCATTATAAAATGTACAGACCCTACCTGTGTGTAATTGTACTGCCATTATAGAATGTACAGACACTACCTGTGTGTAATTTTACTGCCATTACAGAATGTACAGACCCAACCTGTGAGTAATTGTACTGTCATTATAGAATGTACAGACCCTACCTGTGTGTAATTTTACTGTCACTATAGAATGTACAGACCCAACCTGTGTGTAATCTTACTGCCATTATAGAATGTACAGACCCAACCTGTGAGTAATTGTACTGTCATTATAGAATGTACAGAACCTACCTGTGTGTAATTTTACTGTCACTATAGAATGTACAGACCCAACCTGTGTGTAATTTTACTGCCATTATAGAATGTATAGACACTACCTGTGTGTAATTGTACGGCCATTATAGAATGTACAGACCCTACCTGTGAGTAATTTTACTGCAATTATAGAATGTTCAGACCCTACCTGTGTGTACTTTTACTGCCATTATAGAATGTACAGACCCTACCTGTGTGTAGTTTTACTGTCATTATAGAATGTACAGACCCAACCTGTGTGAAATTTTACTGTCATTATAGAATGTACAGACCCTACCTGTGTGTAATTTTACTGCCATTATAAAATGTACAGACCCGACCTGTGAGTAATTTTACTGCCATTATTGAATGTTCAGACCGTACCTGTGTGTAATTTTACTGTCACTATAGAATGTACAGACCCTACCTGTGTGTAATTTTACTGCCATTATAAAATGTACAGACCCGACCTGTGAGTAATTGTACTGTCATTATAGAATGTACAGACCCTACCTGTGTGTAATTGTACTGTCGTTATAGAATGTTCAGACCCAACCTGTGTGTAATTTAACTGCCATTATAGAATGTACAGACCCTACCTGTGTGTAATTTAACTGCCATTATAGAATGTACAGACCCTACCTGTGTGTAATTTTACTGTCACTATAGAATGTTCAGACCCTACCTGTGTGTAATTTAACTGCCATTATAGAATGTACAGACCCTACCTGTGTGTAATTTTACTGTCACTATAGAATGTACAGACCCTACCTGTGTGAAATTTTACTGTCGTTATAGAATGTACAGACCCAACCTGTGTGTAATTTAACTGTCACTATAGAATGTTCAGACCCTATCTGTGTGAAATTTTACTGTCGTTATAGAATGTACAGACCCAACCTGTGTGTAATTTAACTGTCGTTATAGAATGTTCAGACCCTACCTGTGTGTAATTTTACTGTCATTATAGAATGTACAGACCCTACCTGTGTGTAATTTTACTGTCGTTATAGAATGTTCAGACCCTACCTGTGTGTAATTTTACTGTCACTATAGAATGTACAGACCCAACCTGTGTGAAATTTTACTGTCGTTATAGAATGTACAGACCCTACCTGTGTGTAATTTTATTGTCGTTATAGAATGTTCAGACCATACTTGTGTGTAATTTTACTGTCACTATACAATGTACAGACCCTACCTGTGTGTAATTTTACTGCCATTATAGAATGTACACACCCTACCTGTGTGTAATTTAACTGCCATTATAGAATGTACAGACCCTACCTGTGTGTAATTTAACTGCCATTATAGAATGTACAGACCCAACCTGTGAGTAATTGTACTGTCATTATAGAATGTACAGACCCTACCTGTGTGTAATTTAACTGTCCATGTAGAATGTTCAGACCCAACCTGTGTGTAATTTTACTGCCATTATAGAATGTATAGACACTACCTGTGTGTAATTGTACTGCCATTATAGAATGTACAGACCCTACCTGTGAGTAATTTTACTGCAATTATAGAATGTTCAGACCCTACCTGTGTGTACTTTTACTGCCATTATAGAATGTACAGACCCTACCTGTGTGTAGTTTTACTGTCATTATAGAATGTACAGACCCAACCTGTGTGAAATTTTACTGTCATTATAGAATGTACAGACCCTACCTGTGTGTAATTTTACTGCCATTATAAAATGTACAGACCCGACCTGTGAGTAATTTTACTGCCATTATTGAATGTTCAGACCGTACCTGTGTGTAATTTTACTGTCACTATAGAATGTACAGACCCTACCTGTGTGTAATTTTACTGCCATTATAAAATGTACAGACCCGACCTGTGAGTAATTGTACTGTCATTATAGAATGTACAGACCCTACCTGTGTGTAATTGTACTGCCATTATAGAATGTACAGACACTACCTGTGTGTAATTTTACTGCCATTATAGAATGTACAGACCCAACCTGTGAGTAATTGTACTGTCATTATAGAATGTACAGACCCTACCTGTGTGTAATTTTACTGTCACTATAGAATGTACAGACCCAACCTGTGTGTAATTTTACTGCCATTATAGAATGTACAGACCCAACCTGTGAGTAATTGTACTGTCATTATAGAATGTACAGACCCTACCTGTGTGTAATTTTACTGTCACTATAGAATGTACAGACCCAACCTGTGTGTAATTTTACTGCCATTATAGAATGTATAGACACTACCTGTGTGTAATTGTACTGCCATTATAGAATGTACAGACCCTACCTGTGAGTAATTTTACTGCAATTATAGAATGTTCAGACCCTACCTGTGTGTACTTTTACTGCCATTATAGAATGTACAGACCCTACTTGTGTGTAGTTTTACTGTCATTATAGAATGTACAGACCCAACCTGTGTGAAATTTTACTGTCATTATAGAATGTTCAGAACCTACCTGTGTGTAATTGTACTATCGTTATAGAATGTTCAGACCCAACCTGTGTGTAATTTTACTGCCATTATAGAATGTACAGACAATACCTGTGTGTAATTTTACTGCCATTATAGAATGTACAGACAATACCTGTGTGTAATTTTACTGCCATTATAGAATGTACAGACCATACCTGTGTGTAAATTTACTGTCAATATAGAATGTACAGACCTTACCTGTGTGTAAATTTACTGTCAATATACAATGTACAGACCCTACCTTTGTGTAAATTTACTGTCTTTATAGAATGTACAGACCCTACCTGTGTGTAATTTTACTGTCATTATAGAATGTACAGACCCTACCTGTGTGTAATTTTACTGTCACTATAGAATGTACAGACCCAACTTGTGTGTAATTTTACTGCCATTATAGAATGCACAGACACTACCTGTGTGTAATTTTACTGCCATTATAGAATGTACAGACCCAACCTGTGTGTAATTGTACTGTCATTATAGAATGTACAGATCCTACCTGTGTGTAATTTTACTACCATTATAGAATGTACAGACCCTACCTGTGTGTAATTTTACTGTCACTATAGCATGTACAGACCTTACCTGTGTGTAAATTTACTGTCTTTATAGAATGTACAGACCCTAGCTGTGTGTAATTTTACTGTCGTTATAGAATGTACAGACCCAACCTGTGTGTAATTTAACTGCCATTATAGAATGTACAGACCCTACCTGTGTGTAATTTAACTGCCATTATAGAATGTACAGACCCTACCTGTGTGTAATTTTACTGTCACTATAGAATGTACAGACCCTACCTGTGTGTAATTTAACTGCCATTATAGAATGTACAGACCCTACCTGTGTGTAATTTTACTGTCACTATAGAATGTACAGACCCTACCTGTGTGAAATTTTACTGTCGTTATAGAATGTACAGACCCAACCTGTGTGTAATTTAACTGTCACTATAGAATGTTCAGACCCTACCTGTGTGAAATTTTACTGTCGTTATAGAATGTACAGACCCAACCTGTGTGTAATTTAACTGTCATTATAGAATGTTCAGACCCTACCTGTGTGTAGTTTTACTGTCATTATAGAAAGTACAGACCCAACCTGTGTGAAATTTTACTGTCGTTATAGAATGTACAGACCCTACCTGTGTGTAATTTTACTGTCGTTATAGAATGTTCAGACCATACTTGTGTGTAATTTTACTGTCACTATACAATGTACAGACCCTACCTGTGTGTAATTTTACTGTCATTATAGAATGTACACACCCTACCTGTGTGTAATTTAACTGCCATTATAGAATGTACAGACCCTACCTGTGTGTAATTTAACTGCCATTATAGAATGTACAGACCCTACCTGTGTGTAATTTTACTGTCGTTATAGAATGTACAGACCCTACCTGTGTGTAATTTTACTGTCACTATAGAATGTACAGACCTTACCTGTGTGTAATTTAACTGTCCATGTAGAATGTTCAGACCCTACCTGTGTGTAATTTTACTGTCCATGTAGAATGTTCAGACCCTGCCTGTTTTCCTGTCTGATTTTGTAATGTTTGTCCCCTAATTATGCTTGTTCTGAAAATGTAAGTTTTATTGGAATCAAATGTATAGTTTTGATGTTATAAAAACTTGTGTGTAATTTTACTGTCACTATAGAATGTACAGACCCAACTTGTGTGTAATTTTACTGTCACTATAGAATGTACAGACCCAACTTGTGTGTAATTTTACTGTCACTATAGAATGTACAGACCCAACTTGTGTGTAATTTTACTGCCATTATAGAATGTACAGACAATACCTGTGTGTAATTTTACTGCCATTATAGAATGTACAGACCATACCTGTGTGTAAATTTACTGTCAATATAGAATGTACAGACCTTACCTGTGTGTAAATTTACTGTCAATATACAATGTACAGACCCTACCTTTGTGTAAATTTACTGTCTTTATAGAATGTACAGACCCTACCTGTGTGTAATTTTACTGTCATTATAGAATGTACAGACCCTACCTCTGTGTAATTTTACTGCCATTATAGAATGTACAGACCCTACCTGTGTGTAATTTTACTGTCACTATAGAATGTACAGACCCAACTTGTGTGTAATTTTACTGCCATTATAGAATGCACAGACACTACCTGTGTGTAATTTTACTGCCATTATAGAATGTACAGACCCAACCTGTGTGTAATTGTACTGTCATTATAGAATGTACAGATCCTACCTGTGTGTAATTTTACTACCATTATAGAATGTACAGACACTACCTGTGTGTAATTTTACTGCCATTATAGAATGTACAGACCCAACCTGTGTGAAATTTTACTGTCATTATAGAATGTACAGACCCTACCTGTGTGTAATTGTACTGTCGTTATAGAATGTTCAGACCCAACCTGTGTGTAATTTAACTGCCATTATAGAATGTACAGACCCTACCTGTGTGTAATTTAACTGCCATTATAGAATGTACAGACCCTACCTGTGTGTAATTTTACTGTCATTATAGAATGTTCAGACCCTACCTGTGTGTAATTTAACTGCCATTATAGAATGTACAGACCCTACCTGTGTGTAATTTTACTGTCACTATAGAATGTACAGACCCTACCTGTGTGAAATTTTACTGTCGTTATAGAATGTACAGACCCAACCTGTGTGTAATTTAACTGTCACTATAGAATGTTCAGACCCTACCTGTGTGAAATTTTACTGTCATTATAGAATGTACAGACCCAACCTGTGTGTAATTTAACTGTCATTATAGAATGTTCAGACCCTACCTGTGTGTAGTTTTACTGTCATTATAGAAAGTACAGACCCAACCTGTGTGAAATTTTACTGTCGTTATAGAATGTACAGACCCTACCTGTGTGTAATTTTACTGTCGTTATAGAATGTTCAGACCATACTTGTGTGTAATTTTACTGTCACTATACAATGTACAGACCCTACCTGTGTGTAATTTTACTGTCATTATAGAATGTACACACCCTACCTGTGTGTAATTTAACTGCCATTATAGAATGTACAGACCCTACCTGTGTGTAATTTAACTGCCATTATAGAATGTACAGACCCTACCTGTGTGTAATTTTACTGTCGTTATAGAATGTACAGACCCTACCTGTGTGTAATTTTACTGTCACTATAGAATGTACAGACCTTACCTGTGTGTAATTTAACTGTCCATGTAGAATGTTCAGACCCTACCTGTGTGTAATTTTACTGTCCATGTAGAATGTTCAGACCCTGCCTGTTTTCCTGTCTGATTTTGTAATGTTTGTCCCCTAATTATGCTTGTTCTGAAAATGTAAGTTTTATTGGAATCAAATGTATAGTTTTGATGTTATAAAAACTTGTGTGTAATTTTACTGTCACTATAGAATGTACAGACCCAACTTGTGTGTAATTTTACTGTCACTATAGAATGTACAGACCCAACTTGTGTGTAATTTTACTGTCACTATAGAATGTACAGACCCAACTTGTGTGTAATTTTACTGCCATTATAGAATGTACAGACAATACCTGTGTGTAATTTTACTGCCATTATAGAATGTACAGACCAAACCTGTGTGTAAATTTACTGTCAATATAGAATGTACAGACCTTACCTGTGTGTAAATTTACTGTCAATATACAATGTACAGACCCTACCTTTGTGTAAATTTACTGTCTTTATAGAATGTACAGACCCTACCTGTGTGTAATTTTACTGTCGTTATAGAATGTACAGACCCTACCTCTGTGTAATTTTACTGCCATTATAGAATGTACAGACCCTACCTGTGTGTAATTTTACTGTCACTATAGAATGTACAGACCCAACTTGTGTGTAATTTTACTGCCATTATAGAATGCACAGACACTACCTGTGTGTAATTTTACTGCCATTATAGAATGTACAGACCCAACCTGTGTGTAATTGTACTGTCATTATAGAATGTACAGATCCTACCTGTGTGTAATTTTACTACCATTATAGAATGTACAGACCCTACCTGTGTGTAATTTTACTGTCACTATAGCATGTACAGACCCTACCTGTGTGTAAATTTACTGTCTTTATAGAATGTACAGACCCTAGCTGTGTGTAATTTTACTGTCGTTATAGAATGTACAGACCCTACCTCTGTGTAATTTTACTGCCATTATAGAATGTACAGACCCTACCTGTGTGTAATTTTACTGTCACTATAGAATGTACAGACCCAACTTGTGTGTAATTTTACTGCCATTATAGAATGCACAGACACTACCTGTGTGTAATTTTACTGCCATTATAGAATGTACAGACCCAACCTGTGTGTAATTGTACTGTCATTATAGAATGTACAGATCCTACCTGTGTGTAATTTTACTACCATTATAGAATGTACAGACACTACCTGTGTGCAATTTTACTGTCACTATAGCATGTACAGACCCTACCTGTGTGTAAATTTACTGTCTTTATAGAATGTACAGACCCTACCTGTGTGTAGATTTACTGTCTTTATAGAATGTACAGACCCTAGCTGTGTGTAATTTTACTGTCGTTATAGAATGTACAGACCCTACCTCTGTGTAATTTTACTGTCACTATAGAATGTTCAGACCCTACCTGTGTGTAATTTAACTGCCATTATAGAATGTACAGACCCTACCTGTGTGTAATTTTACTGTCACTATAGAATGTACAGACCCTACCTGTGTGTAATTTTACTGTCGTTATAGAATGTACAGACCCTACCTGTGTGTAATTTTACTGTCACTATAGAATGTACAGACCCTACCTGTGTGTAATTTTACTGCCATTATAGAATGTATAGACACTACCTGTGTGTAATTGTACGGCCATTATAGAATGTACAGACCCTACCTGTGAGTAATTTTACTGCAATTATAGAATGTTCAGACCCTACCTGTGTGTAATTTTACTGTCACTATAGAATGTACAGACCCTACCTGTGTGAAATTTTACTGTCGTTATAGAATGTACAGACCCAACCTGTGTGTAATTTAACTGTCACTATAGAATGTTCAGACCCTACCTGTGTGAAATTTTACTGTCGTTATAGAATGTACAGACCCAACCTGTGTGTAATTTAACTGTCATTATAGAATGTTCAGACCCTACCTGTGTGTAGTTTTACTGTCATTATAGAAAGTACAGACCCAACCTGTGTGAAATTTTACTGTCGTTATAGAATGTACAGACCCTACCTGTGTGTAATTTTACTGTCGTTATAGAATGTTCAGACCATACTTGTGTGTAATTTTACTGTCACTATACAATGTACAGACCCTACCTGTGTGTAATTTTACTGTCGTTATAGAATGTACACACCCTACCTGTGTGTAATTTAACTGCCATTATAGAATGTACAGACCCTACCTGTGTGTAATTTAACTGCCATTATAGAATGTACAGACCCTACCTGTGTGTAATTTTACTGTCGTTATAGAATGTACAGACCCTACCTGTGTGTAATTTTACTGTCACTATAGAATGTACAGACCCTACCTGTGTGTAATTTAACTGTCCATGTAGAATGTTCAGACCCTACCTGTGTGTAATTTTACTGTCCATGTAGAATGTTCAGACCCTGCCTGTTTTCCTGTCTGATTTTGTAATGTTTGTCCCCTAATTATGCTTGTTCTGAAAATGTAAGTTTTATTGGAATCAAATGTATAGTTTTGATTTTATAAAAACTTGTGTGTAATTTTACTGTCACTATAGAATGTACAGACCCAACTTGTGTGTAATTTTACTGTCACTATAGAATGTACAGACCCAACTTGTGTGTAATTTTACTGTCACTATAGAATGTACAGACCCAACTTGTGTGTAATTTTACTGCCATTATAGAATGTACAGACAATACCTGTGTGTAATTTTACTGCCATTATAGAATGTACAGACCATACCTGTGTGTAAATTTACTGTCAATATAGAATGTACAGACCTTACCTGTGTGTAAATTTACTGTCAATATACAATGTACAGACCCTACCTTTGTGTAAATTTACTGTCTTTATAGAATGTACAGACCCTACCTGTGTGTAATTTTACTGTCGTTATAGAATGTACAGACCCTACCTCTGTGTAATTTTACTGCCATTATAGAATGTACAGACCCTACCTGTGTGTAATTTTACTGTCACTATAGAATGTACAGACCCAACTTGTGTGTAATTTTACTGCCATTATAGAATGCACAGACACTACCTGTGTGTAATTTTACTGCCATTATAGAATGTACAGACCCAACCTGTGTGTAATTGTACTGTCATTATAGAATGTACAGATCCTACCTGTGTGTAATTTTACTACCATTATAGAATGTACAGACCCTACCTGTGTGTAATTTTACTGTCACTATAGCATGTACAGACCTTACCTGTGTGTAAATTTACTGTCTTTATAGAATGTACAGACCCTAGCTGTGTGTAATTTTACTGTCGTTATAGAATGTACAGACCCTACCTCTGTGTAATTTTACTGTCACCATAGAATGTTCAGACCCTACCTGTGTGTAATTTAACTGCCATTATAGAATGTACAGACCCTACCTGTGTGTAATTTTACTGTCACTATAGAATGTACAGACCCTACCTGTGTGTAATTTTACTGTCGTTATAGAATGTACAGACCCTACCTGTGTGTAATTTTACTGTCACTATGGAATGTACAGACCCTACCTGTGTGTAATTTAACTGTCGTTATAGAATGTTCAGACCCTACCTGTGTGTAATTTTACTGTCCATGTAGAATGTTCAGACCCTACCTGTGTGTAGTTTTCCTGTCTGATTTTGTAATGTTTGTCCCCTAATTATGCTTGTTCTGAAAATGTAAGTTTTATTGGAATCAAATGTATAGTTTTGATGTTATAAAAATTTAGTAAAAAGTATATTTTTCGCTTAGAGATAATTAAGCTAATACAGCAATTTACTCAATTATCTCCCAAGCAGAGGGGAGGAATTTACAGTAATGAATGGGAGTGTTTAACTGTGTGACTGTAAACTATTGGTTGTTGAGTTTGTGTTTTCGGTGCCCAACAAGATCCACATGGGTGGTAACCTTGTGGGAAAAGTTGTATAAAAGAAATGCTTGTGTGCCAATTAAATCAGTTCCTGCTTAACCCTCAATACGTAGCCTCGTCTCGTTATTGAAGGGAACCTGCATCTAGCTAAATCACAAGCTCTTGTAAGAGGTCTGCTACCCTCCCTATCCTGACCCAGCTAATGGGACATCTGGAATACTCTGCAGCACAGCCTTTCATCAGGGAAACGGCAGACATACTGTTACACTGTCATTATAGAATATACAAACTTTACCTGGGTGCAATTTTACTGTCACTATAGAATGTACAGACCCAACTTGTGTGTAATTTTACTGTCACTATAGAATGTGCAGACCCAACTTGTGTGTAATTTTACTGCCATTATAGAATGTACAGACAATACCTGTGTGTAATTTTACTGCCATTATAGAATGTACAGACCCTACCTGTGTGTAAATTTACTGTCAATATACAATGTACAGACCCTACCTTTGTGTAAATTTACTGTCTTTATAGAATGTACAGACCCTACCTGTGTGTAATTTTACTGTCGTTATAGAATGTACAGACCCTACCTCTGTGTAATTTTACTGCCATTATAGAATGTACAGACCCTACCTGTGTGTAATTTTACTGTCACTATAGAATGTACAGACCCAACTTGTGTCTAATTTTACTGCCATTATAGAATGCACAGACACTACCTGTGTGTAATTTTACTGCCATTATAGAATGTACAGACCCAACCTGTGTGTAATTGTACTGTCATTATAGAATGTACAGATCCTACCTGTGTGTAATATAACTACCATTATAGAATGTACAGACCCTACCTGTGTGCAATTTTACTGTCACTATAGCATGTACAGACCCTACCTGTGTGTAAATTTACTGTCTTTATAGAATGTACAGACCCTAGCTGTGTGTAATTTTACTGTCGTTATAGAATGTACAGACCCTACCTCTGTGTAATTTTACTGCCATTATAGAATGTACAGACCCTACCTGTGTGTAATATTACTGTCGTTATAGAATGTACAGACCCTACCTGTGTGTAATTTTACTGTCACTATAAAATGTACAAACCCAACCTGTGTGTAATTTTACTGTCTTTATAGAATGTACAGACCCTACCTGTGTGTAATATTACTGTCGTTTTAGAATGTACAGACCCCACCTGTGTGTAATTTTACTGCCATTATTGAAGGTTCAGACCCTACCTGTGTGTAATTTTACTGCCATTATAAAATGTACAGACCCGACCTGTGAGTAATTGTACTGTCATTATAGAATGTACAGACCCTACCTGTGTGTAATTGTACTGCCATTATAGAATGTACAGACACTACCTGTGTGTAATTTTACTGCCATTATAGAATGTACAGACCCAACCTGTGAGTAATTGTACTGTCATTATAGAATGTACAGACCCTACCTGTGTGTAATTTTACTGTCACTATAGAATGTACAGACCCAACCTGTGTGTAATTTTACTTCCATTATAGAATGTACAGACACTACCTGTGTGTAATTGTACTGCCATTATAGAATGTACAGACCCTACCTGTGAGTAATTTTACTGCAATTATAGAATGTACAGACCCTACCTGTGTGTACTTTTACTGCCATTATAGAATGTACAGACCCTACCTGTGTGTAGTTTTTCTGTCATTATAGAATGTACAGACCCTACCTGGGTGCAATTTTACTGTCACCATAGAATGTACAGACCCAACTTGTGTGTAATTTTACTGTCACTATAGAATGTACAGACCCAACTTGTGTGTAATTTTACTGCCATTATAGAATGTACAGACAATACCTGTGTGTAATTTTACTGCCATTATAGAATGTACAGACCCTACCTGTGTGTAAATTTACTGTCAATATACAATGTACAGACCCTACCTTTGTGTAAATTTACTGTCTTTATAGAATGTACAGACCCTACCTGTGTGTAATTTTACTGTCGTTATAGAATGTACAGACCCTACCTCTGTGTAATTTTACTGCCATTATAGAATGTACAGACCCTACCTGTGTGTAATTTTACTGTCACTATAGAATGTACAGACCCAACTTGTGTGTAATTTTACAGCCATTATAGAATGCACAGACACTACCTGTGTGTAATTTTACTGCCATTATAGAATGTACAGACCCAACCTGTGTGTAATTGTACTGTCATTATAGAATGTACAGACCCTACCTGTGTGTAATTTTACTACCATTATAGAATGTACAGACACTACCTGTGTGCAATTTTACTGTCACTATAGAATGTACAGACCCTACCTGTGTGTAAATTTACTGTCTTTATAGAATGTACAGACCCTAGCTGTGTGTAATTTTACTGTCGTTATTGAATGTACAGACCCTACCTCTGTGTAATTTTACTGCCATTATAGAATGTACAGACCCTACCTGTGTGTAATATTACTGTCGTTATAGAATGTACAGACCCTACCTGTGTGTAATTTTACTGTCACTATAAAATGTACAAACCCAACCTGTGTGTAATTTTACTGTCTTTATAGAATGTACAGACCCTACCTGGGTGCAATTTTACTGTCACTATAGAATGTACAGACCCAACTTGTGTGTAATTTTACTGTCACTATAGAATGTACAGACCCAACTTGTGTGTAATTTTACTTCCATTATAGAATGTACAGACAATACCTGTGTGTAATTTTACTGCCATTATAGAATGTACAGACCCTACCTGTGTGTAAATTTACTGTCAATATACAATGTACAGACCCTACCTTTGTGTAAATTTACTGTCTTTATAGAATGTACAGACCCTACCTGTGTGTAATTTTACTGTCGTTATAGAATGTACAGACCCTACCTCTGTGTAATTTTACTGCCATTATAGAATGTACAGACCCTACCTGTGTGTAATTTTACTGTCACTATAGAATGTACAGACCCAACTTGTGTCTAATTTTACTGCCATTATAGAATGCACAGACACTACCTGTGTGTAATTTTACTGCCATTATAGAATGTACAGACCCAACCTGTGTGTAATTGTACTGTCATTATAGAATGTACAGACCCTACCTGTGTGTAATTTTACTACCATTATAGAATGTACAGACACTACCTGTGTGCAATTTTACTGTCACTATAGAATGTACAGAACCTACCTGTGTGTAAATTTACTGTCTTTATAGAATGTACAGACCCTAGCTGTGTGTAATTTTACTGTCGTTATAGAATGTACAGACCCTACCTCTGTGTAATTTTACTGCCATTATAGAATGTACAGACCCTACCTGTGTGTAATATTACTGTCGTTATAGAATGTACAGACCCTACCTGTGTGTAATTTTACTGTCACTATAAAATGTACAAACCCAACCTGTGTGTAATTTTACTGTCTTTATAGAATGTACAGACCCTACCTGTGTGTAATATTACTGTCGTTTTAGAATGTACAGACCCCACCTGTGTGTAATTTTACTGCCATTATTGAATGTTCAGACCGTACCTGTGTGTAATTTTACTGTCACTATAGAATGTACAGACCCTACCTGTGTGTAATTTTACTGCCATTATAAAATGTACAGACCCGACCTGTGAGTAATTGTACTGTCATTATAGAATGTACAGACCCTACCTGTGTGTAATTGTACTGCCATTATAGAATGTACAGACACTACCTGTGTGTAATTTTACTGCCAGTATAGAATGTACAGTCCCAACCTGTGAGTAATTGTACTGTCATTATAGAATGTACAGACCCTACCTGTGTGTAATTTTACTGTCACTATAGAATGTACAGACCCAACCTGTGTGTAATTTTACTGCCATTATAGAATGTACAGAAACTACCTGTGTGTAATTGTACTGCCATTATAGATTGTACAGACCCTACCTGTGAGTAATTTTACTGCAATTATAGAATGTTCAGACCCTACCTGTGTGTACTTTTACTGCCATTATAGAATGTACAGACCCTACCTGTGTGTAGTTTTACTGTCATTATAGAACGTACAGACCCTACCTGTGTGTAATTTTACTGCCATTATAGAATGTTCAGACCCTACCTGTGTGTATTTGTACTGTCACTATGGGATGTACAGACCCTACCTGTGTGTAGTTTTACTGCCATTATAGAATGTAGAGACCATACCTGTGTGTAGTTTTACTGTCATTATAGAATGTACAGACCCTACCTGTGTGTAATTTTACTGCCATTATTGAATGTTCATACCCTACCTGTGTGTAATTGTACTGTCATTATAGAATGTACAGACCCTACCTGTATGTAATTTTACTGCCATTATTGAATGTTCAGACCCTTCCTGTGTGTAATTTTACTGCCATTATAGAATGTACAGACCCTACCTGTGTGTAGTTTTACTGTCATTATAGAATGTACAGACCCAACCTGTGAGTAATTGTACTGTCATTATAGAATGTACAGACACTACCTGTGTGTAATTGTACTGCCATTATAGAATGTTCAGACCCTACCTGTGTGTAATTTTTCTGTCACTATAGAATGTACAGACCCAACCTGTGTGTAATTTTACTGCCATTATAGAATGTACAGACCCTACCTGTGTGTAGTTTTACTGTCATTATAGAATGTAGAGACCCTACCTGTGTGTAGTTTTACTGTCATTATAGAATGTACAGACCCTACCTGTGTGTAGTTTTACTGTCATTATAGAATGTACAGACCCTACCTGTGTGTAATTTTACTGCCATTATAGAATGTTCAGACCCTACCTGTGTGTATTTTTACTGTCACTATGGGATGTACAGACCCTACCTGTGTGTAGTTTTACTGCCATTATAGAATGTAGAGACCATACCTGTGTGTAGTTTTACTGTCATTATAGAATGTACAGACCCTATCTGTGTGTAATTTTACTGCCATTATTGAATGTTCATACCCTACCTGTGTGTAATTGTACTGCCATTATAGAATGTTCAGACCCTACCTGTGTGTAATTTTTCTGTCACTATAGAATGTACAGACCCAACTTGTGTGTAATTTTACTGCCATTATAGAATGTACAGACCCTACCTGTGTGTAGTTTTACTGTCATTATAGAATGTAGAGACCCTACCTGTGTGTACTTTTACTGCCATTATAGAATGTACAGACCCTACCTGTGTGTAGTTTTACTGTCATTATAGAATGTACAGACACTACCTGTGTGTAATTTTACTGCCATTATAGAATGTTCAGACCCTACCTGTGTGTATTTTTACTGTCACTATGGGATGTACAGACCCTACCTGTGTGTAGTTTTACTGTCATTATACAATGTACAGACCCTACCTGTGTGTAATTTTATTGCCATTATAGAATGTACAGACCCTACCTGTGTGTAATTTTACTGCCATTATAGAATGTTCAGACCCTACCTGTGTGTAATTTTACTGTCACTATAGAATGTACAGACCCAACCTGTGTGTAATTTTATTGCCATTATAGAATGTACAGACCCTACCTGTGTGTAATTTTACTGCCATTATAGAATGTTCAGACCCTACCTGTGTGTAATTTTACTGTCACTATAGAATGTACAGACCCAACCTGTGTGTAATTTTACTGCCATTATACAATGTACAGACACTACCTGTGTGTAATTTTATTGCCATTATAGAATGTACAGACCCTACCTGTGTATAATTTTATTGCTATTATAGAATGTTCAGACCCTACCTGTGTGTATTTTTACTGTCACTATGGGATGTACAGACCCTAACTGTGTGTAGTTTTACTGTCATTATAGAATGTAGAGACCATACCTGTGTGTACTTACACTGCCCAATAGTTTTACTCTCTTGTAAGTTCTCAAGTAAGGGAGACGTAAGTCCTGGAAACTAAGCAATACTTTGAAAATCACAGAAACTTTACTTACTGCTATCAGAAAGTGATATTTATAAATGTTAGAAAAAGTTAGAAAAAAGCATTTTCAGTTCAAATTGGCTTTAAAATTAAAACTTACCTGTCTCCCCTGGTATCTATATGTCGTCAGTCACCCACAATGTACTTTTTATAAGATCTGCCACTTCATATTTAACTCTTTGGGCAGATGATTATCTAATTGGAGTCCTGAGAAACCCGGTAGAAAGTCCTCAGGCTGCTTTCTATAATAATAGCGAGTTTACTGAAGGCTGTTTAAACAGATTCATTTTTGCAGATTGTTTATTTTCTCACACAGCTGATGCTGAAATATTCTCTTTAATTTCAGTTTAACACACTCCTAACCAGCTCATCTATGTACTGCATCAATACTTCAACTATTACAGGGTATGTCTAGGTAACCCAACGGCCATTACTGCAATGTTATAATTACTGGTTATGGGGGTGACAGTCTTTCACGTTAATATTTAGATAGGAAGGAAGATCCGATTATCGCATTTACATTTTTATGTTCCACGAAAGAGAGGATCCTATTTCTTGCTTAGGGTGTCAGGTTGCTGGGGGACCCCTGAGGTGTCAGGTGGGTGGGGAATCTGTGGGGTGCCTGGTGGCTCGGAAATAGGTGGGATGTCAGGTAAATGGAGAACAGGTGGGGTGTCAGGTAGCTGGGGAACCCATGGTGTGTTAGGTGGATGTGGAACTATAAGAAAACCAGCATTTCCTGACTTTTGTTCGAACAATCTTTCATCTATTTCCCCAGTTTTCGTTTATTCCTTCAGTAGTTTCAAAACTACCGAACCAGCAACCACCCCTGGCTCATTCTCACCCAAAGAGAATAACCAATTAAGAGCTCTCCCTCTGTGGCCGCCGTTCGTATAGCCGAACGTCAAGTGCGAGAGAAAATTACAGCCATCTTGTTTTCACGAAAGGAGGCAGCAGGACTTGGTCCTCAAGTGTCTGGAACTAAAATTGGACACTCAACTTCCTGAACACCAGTCAATTTAAACGAACGCCTGCTTTATTTTCCCGAACAGCTAAGAAAGCGGTGTTCAGTAGTTTGGGTACCACGAACCAGGGATACAATCGCTACTATGAGACAGGGGATTCCGTTCGTGCTTTATTTTGTTTCGTGACTTGTCGAAATAGACCGACAGCACAGCCTATACTCGTAGAACTGTTTCTGGGCAGGGGCCTCGTGTGCGGTCGGTCCAAGTGGGACTCCCATACAATTGGAAAACCCCTGAACTGATTTGGGTGATTTTTGGATATGTTGGTCACCCAGATCAGGCCTATCAGGGGATATCTCCAGGTAGAGAGGTGGGAATTACTTGTTTGTATTGGGAGTGTCTTAGTTTGTCACTGATTTATTATTGGCTGTAAGTTTTGTGTCCCTGTCCCCCACAAGGTCCACGGGGGAGTACCCCTTGCGTGGGGAATTGTATAAAAGCCATTGTGGCACCAATAAAGCTTTAGTCTTGTTACACCCTTCATCACGTTTCAGCTGATGTTTGGGTGCCTGTTCACTGCATTGGGAGAATTTTGCTGAGGAAGCTGTATCTAACCTGGAGAAGTAGACAAATAGAAACCTGAACTGCGAGCTATAATCACTCAGGCTCTTAGCAGTTTGGGTGGAAACAGACGAACCGATAGCTACCACATCAGGGTTTGTTACAGGAACCCATGGTGTATCAGGTGGCTTTAGAACAGGTGGGGTGTCAGGTGGTTGGAGAACAGGTGGGGTGTCAGGGAGATGGGTAACGTATGGGGTGTGTGGCAGAACTTTCCACCTATTCGTGTGTTTTCCCCTTATTTCTTTTGTTTTACCCCTTTCCTTTAGCGAGTACTTCATACGAACAAAATCCATTTGTCTCCTGAACGAGGACCCCAATAGAAAATTCACAAAAGCAACTTAAGTGTGAAACCGCAATGGAGGTAATTAATAAATTCTTCCCCTGGTTTACCGCCATTTCATGTAACTGAACACACGTGGCAGACAAAAGAATGGTGGCCATCTTGTCTCCCAAACCTGGGCAGACGTACTTGGTCGTCGAGTGCCTGGAACTCTTTTCGGCTAGGCACTCGCACGAAAGCTGGTAAAACTTAGACTGCTGCCCGTTCTATTTCCCGACCACTGAACGACGTTCAGGAGATATTAACTACTGAACAGGGGGAGCATTCGTATGGTGAAATAAAGAGATTCCCTTGCTTGGTATTCGCACAGGAACCCTATGAACAGAGACCAGCCGGGGCACCTATTTTACAGGAACTATTTTGGGCTAGTGCCTCGTGTCTGGCTGGTCAAAACTTCTCACTTTCACTATCTCGATGGCATTTCCGTTTCACCCAGGGCCGTCTTTAACGCGGGGCAAACGGGGCAGCTGCCCCGGGCCCAGTTTCTCTTGGGGGGCCCGAGGCACCTGCCCCGTGGGCCCCGCTGACTCCGGCGGGTAGGTGTCGTAGCAGGTGGGATTATTGCTTCTTCCTCTTCTCTTCAGCTCGATACTTGAGCCGGAGGCAGACGCCATCTATCTTCGGCGCATCCTACGCGGCGCTGCCGAGGAGCTGAAGAGGAAGCAGTGAGTGCTCCCTGCGCGCCCGCCTTCCTGCCTGACCGGCCACCGCCCAGGAGCCCAGCAGCTTTCACTGGACCCCAGGGAATCCCCCAGCACTCCAAAAGGTAAGGAGGCTGGGGGGATTACTAAAAAAAAAATGTGTTTTGTGTGTATGTGTGTGTTAGTGTTGTGTTTGTGTGTAGTGTATGTGTGTGTTAGTGTGTGTTTGTGTGTTGTGTATGTGTGTTATGTATGTGTGTGTTAGTGTGTGTGTGTTAGTGTATGTGTTTGTGTGTTAGTGTATGTGTGTGTTAGTGTGTGTGTGTTAGTGTATGTGTATGTTAGTGTATGTATGTGTGTGTTTTTGTGTGTTAGTGTGTGTGTTTGTGTGTGTATGTGTGTGTGTGTGTTAGTGTATGTGTGTTAGTGTGTGTGTGTGTTAGTGTATCTGTGTGTTAGTGTATGTGTGTGTGTCAGCATGTCTGTGTGTGTGTCAGTATGTCTGTGTGTGTGTGTCAGTATGTCTGTCTGTCTGTGTGTCAGTATATATGTGTGTGTGTATATCTGTGTGTGTCATGTATGTGTCAGTATGTCTGTCAGTGCTCCAGTATGTCTGTTAGTGCATGTGTATGCATGTGTCAGTATATCTGTCTGTGTGCCAGCATGTCTGTGTGTGTGTGTGTCAGTATATCAGTCTGTGTGTGTCAGTGTATGTGCCTGTGTGTGTGCGGTGTTGTGTGGTATGTGGGTGTCAGTATTTGTCGTCAGTGTATGTATGTGTCAGTATGTTGATCAGTGTATGTGTCTGTGTGTGTGTGTCAGTATGTCGGTATATGTGTCTGTGTGTCAGTATGTCTGTATATGTGCCTGTGTCAGTATGTCTGTCCTACCAGTGTATGTGTGTCTGTGTGTGTGTCAATATATGTACCTGTGTCAGTGTGTCTGTCAGTGTATGTGCCTGTTTATCTGTATGTAGTCAGTGTATGTATCTGTGTATCTGCTTGTGCGTCAGAGTGTGTACCTGTGCATCTGAGCCGCAACTTTAAATACAAATACACCCCTCCATTCAAACTTCAACACTACATATAAAACACACTCCTGCATTGAAACGTCAACACTACATACAAGCACACTCCTACATTCAAAAACAAACACTACACATAAATGCACACTTGCATTCAAACTCCAGTACCACATACAAACACATTCACACAAACATACTCCATACAAACACATGCTTACATTCAAACATACTAACATGGCTCAGTGCTAAATACAACCCTGCAAGCATGGGAAATTGGTAGAGTCCCAGCTGTCAAAGCATTGTTGGAGTTGCACGACAGATGGGGTTCTACCTTTAGTCCAACCTTGCAATTGGGGGTCCCAATAAAATTCATTCTACTTTAGTACCGCCACTGCGTTGGGATGGATGCCATGATTGCATACCAGGGAGTGAGGGGCGAGAGCGGCAGGGCACAGGGGGCCCAAGCAAACACTTGCCCAGGGTCCATTCGTTATTAAAGACGGCCCTGGTTTCACCAAACCTATCTGAGTGATATTTGAATATGTTATACTCTCAGAGCAGTGCTATCCGGGGATGTACTTTTTGTAGAGTTCGTGAGTATGGTGGGTGCACTTTTGGGGTACTGTATATTTTGTATGGATTTTCTGCACCTGAGCGATAATAGGTGTGACAGACCTCCATGTCCCTGCATTTTACAGCTCTTTGTTCCCTTTGCCTGTTTGTTTGGTGAAATACATCCACCACATATGTTAACCTTATTGCATTCTACAAAGAAGTTAGTAGAAGTATAGATCAGGGTGTTGCAGTGAATGTGATCTACTTGGATTTTGCCAAGGCATTTGATACAGTTCCTCCCAATAGGTTAGTCTTCAAACTAAAAGAAATTGGTCTAGATGAATATTCTTGTTGTTGAGTAGAACATTGGCTTAAGGATAGAGTACAACGAGTTGTCATTAATGGTAAATCAGGCTGGACAAAAATGGTAAGGGTTGTCCCTAGGGTTCTGCTTTGGGACTGCTTTTATTTAACATATTTAAATGTTCACGTCTGACCTAACCTAGCAGTTGTGGTGTTAAGCCTATATTAAGCTCACCCTACCACCCCGAGACTAACGGTCTCTGTGAGCGTTTTAATGGTACTCTCAAGCAGATGTTGAGAACCTTTACTGATGCTTGCAGATACTGGGAGAGGTTGCTGCCTCACCTGTTATTCGCATACCGATAGGTGCCACAGGAATCCACTGGGTTTTCCCCCTTTGTGTTACTATATGGGAGAAGGCTGCAATGTCCCCTTGATCTCATTAGGGAACACTGGGAGGGGGAAACGGAACATGAGGGAACCCCCATCATGCCATATGTGCTTCCAGGTGGGGCAAAAGGTTTTGGTATTATAACCAGTCAGACAAGATAAGCTGCAGGCAGCATGGCAGGGCCCCTACCAAGTGATAGAGTAACTCTGTGACACCACTTATTCTCCTACAGAGTGCCACAATTGTGGAATGACCTCCCGCACACTTTAAAATCTTCCCCAAGCCTAAAGTCTTTTAAGAGATCCCTCTCTACATACCTCAAAACAGAATGCACATGTCATGGTTGATTATATATTTCCTACCTGTTCTATGTTAAATTTTGTATATATTGTGTATTAATATTGTTTTTGTATTTTATTATACCATAATGTATCAATGCAATGTTTTGTGGACCCAGGACATACTTGAAAACGAAAGAAATCTGTATCTTTCCTGGTAAAATATTTTATGAATAATGTAGTTGGCAGCTGTGCCGATGAAAGAATCCAAAGGTCTTTTCAAATAAGTCTGTTGAAAGAGTATCAGGAAAGGCGGGAGGATATAGCTGCAGTATGTGCCCCGCTACAGACGACCCAGATATCCTCCCCCTGCCCGATCTCCTAGAACAAAAGTCCCAAACTGATCTCATTAATCTGGTAAAATTGCGATGTACAGTGAGTCCTGAGAGGAACACTTGGTCCATGTAGGGGTGGTTTTATTGTGCACACAGACGCTTTTTTATGTTTTGACTTGGGGCAGTTTTGAGCCAAGTCGGAACGGATGAAGGAGAGCAACCTATTGAGTATCTTAACAGGAAATTGTTACCAAGAGAAGTGCGCTATCCAGCAGTGGAGAAGGAATGCTTGGCGCTGGTGTGGGTGCTAAAGAAACTGACCCCTTATTTGTAAGGACAAGAGTTCGCCCTCATCACCGACCACAATCCGTTTGTCTGGCTTAACTGGGTCGCAGGGGACAATGGCCGATTATTACAGTGGAGCCTGGCCCTGCAACCCTAAAACTTTACAATTCACTATCGGCCCAGTAAGCAGAATGGCAGCGCTGACGGATTGTCCCAGCAAACAGAGCTCACCAACCTCAGTTATATTCGAACATCCCCAAGTTGACCTGAAAAAGGTCAAACCAAGTCTACCGGAGTGTTCCACAAGGAGGGAGCAATGTGACAGACCACCCTGTCCCTGGATTTTACAGCTCTTTGTTCCCTTCGCCTGTTTGTTCGGTGAAATACATCCACCGCATATGTTAACTTCGAATACCGAATTGTGACAGACCTCTCTGTCCCTGGATTTTATATTTTTCATTATGTGTTCGTTGATTTGTTCAGTGAATTTAACTTCTCCTATGCACAGTATGATTTTGTTCGAATAACCAAACTAATTACCGAATGGCCGACAACCCCACAAGTGGAGTGTGCTGCTCGTTAACCTCCCAGGAGCTGTGGTTAACCGCAGCTTAATCGACGAACGGCTGGGTGGACGTCGTCATTCGTATGCACGAACACGTGGCGACGGCCATCTTAAACTGTCGAATGGGCAGCAGAGGGTTTAATCATCGAGCGCATGGAACTGTTTTCGGACACTTGCTCGCACGAACATCGCTCGGACTTCCAGAAATAGCAATTTGTTTATTTTTCATACGAACGCAGCGGCACATTGAAGCACACGAACAAGAGCCACTGGAGAATCAGATACATGAACAGTCCTTTCTTTATTTTAATGTGTTTCCCTACCCCTGAAATAGACCGGCTGACCCAGCTGAACCTATGGAACTATTCTGGGCAGTAGCCCCGTGGGCGGCTGGGCAGAAATGTGACCTCCAACTAACTTTTAAACCCCTGAACCGATCTGGGTGATTTTTGAGTATGTAGTTCCCCCGGATCAGGGCTATCAGGAAATGTGTATTTTATGGGGGTCTCTTATGTTTTTGGGGTATTTCTAAAAATTTACTCCAACCGTGTACCTCCGTTGATGGATGCTCCTAGTGCTTCCCGAGGGCTCCAAGTACTTCTCCAGACACTGTAAACCGAACCTCTCTTGCTGCAGAGAGTAAAGTTGGAACAAGCTCTTAAAAGAGCTTAGTGATTATAGCTAGGGGGAGTATGTAGAGTATAGCAATCCCCCAGTGTAAATGCAGCCGTTTCCCCCAATCAGGAACTCAGCAGTCTGAGGGTTTATTGTCACTTATATGCAACTTTTTACACAATGTTACCACCCACATGGTTTTGTGGCACAGCCAAGTAAACATGTACAATACAGTTAAACACTACCATTCATTCCAGCAAAACACTCCCCTCTGCTTGTGATAGAATTACTGTACACAATGGGTTAACATAATTATCACAGGCAGGAAAATACACAGTTTTATACAATATTCATAACTCACAAAATATGCATACAATCTCCATAAAAGTTACAAATTATTACTCAAATACAAATGAGCTGGGTTACAAATGAATTTGTATATAATAATACCAGATGGGGGGCAAACTTGGCCCTATACCGTAGATATATAGATGATCTTATGTTTATTTGGAAAGGAGATGTGGATGATCTCAATATATTTTTAAAAAATCTTAATCAGAATAATTGGGGCATTGAACTCACTAGTATGTATAGTGCCACTAAGATAGAATTTTTAGATTTAGAAATTTACATTGAGGATAATGAGATTAAAACAAAAAATTATTTTAAGAAAGTAGATGCCAATAATTATGTATTATATAATAGTGCCCATTATACCCCTTGGTTGAACAATATTCCCAGAGGCCAATTAAGAAGGATCAGACGAAATTGCACAGATACCGAGATTTTTAAAAATCAAGCACAAATTTTAAAAGGACGTTTTTTAGATAAGAAATATCCACAAGATTTGGTCCAAGAGGCGTATGAAGAGACGGTTATTTTAGAACAAAATGATCTTATTAACAAAATAACTACTAAAGAGAATGTGGACGGGAAGGAGCTAAACAAAATACCATTAGTATTTGACTTTAATATTGCACATAAGGATATTAAAAAAAATAATCAATAAACATTGGCATTTATTGAGGGAAGACAGAGAGTTGGTTAAAATTATACCCCAAAAAACCCTTTATTACATACAGGGGTGCACCGAACCTTGATTTTATTTTAACTTATAATCATCCTAAAGAAAACCCATATAAACATTTTATGAATGAGAAGAAGGTTTTTTTTTCTTGTGGTAACGGTACGGGGTGTAAATATAGTAAAAATAAAACTTGAAAAGGTATAAGTAAATTCAGTAGTACATATAACGGTAATGAATTTAGTATTAATCATTTTATCACGTGTTTTACCAGGGATGTCATTTATCTTTTAGTCTGTCCATGATTACAATATGCAGGTAGAACCATACGTCCACTACACAAAAGAATAGGAGAGCATGTTAATAATATTTTAAAAGAAGTTACACAACACAGTGTTTCAGCACATTTTAAGTTAAAGCATAATAAGGACCCTAGAGGCTTAATATTTTTGGGTATAGAAACAGTAAATAAATCCTTTAGAGGAGGAGACCAAAGCTCTAGAATAGGAAGAGAAGAAATGAAATTGGTACACAGGATAAAAACATTGGAACCATATGGACTAAATATAGAATTTGATCTTTTTAATTTTTTATAATATTTTATAATTTTATAGGTCCATTTTAGCATATATTCATATTTAATATTATTCTGTTTTTATTTAATATCTATCTCACTGATTTATCTCTCTCATATATATTTATTTATCACACTGGTATGTATTTCTATAATTACTTGTAATTTTTTGATGACACATATGGCTATTTATTGTAATTTTATCTGTGCTTTTTTATATGTGTTCACATGTGTATACATAGATTTAAGTATTTATGTATACACAGTATGTTTGTAGTTTATATTTAATAGTTTAGTAGATCTTCCCCTTTTTAGTGTCTGAGAAAGAATCCATTCAGACATCTATCTTATAACCAGCCGTTTTTCACTGACTTTTTTAAGACTTATATATTGGGACTGTGGTGTGAAAGGAGCTGATCTGAGGGAGCCGAACCCCTCGGCGAAACGCGTCATCACGCTCTGACGTCATTACGCTCACCGGCCGCTAAGCCCCGCCTCCCGGAAGTGTTTGGAATCAGGAAGTCATTTCGGCACACAGAGACTCTGTATAGCCGGTGCCGATATAGAGACTGTATATACCAGCACTAACCATAAAGAGGTGACCAGATAAGTGGGACTTACCAGCTTAATGCAGCGATATTTTTAAAGAAGCAATAAAGGATTTAACTTCACCACAGTTTCCAGCCTACATTATTGCAATAGAAGCCTACAAAGTTTAGAGCAGACTTTATTGCTCTACCCTTGTGAGTGTTTCAGTTTACATTTTCTTCTTTATTATTGTGTATGTACATATTACCCTATGATTGAATATTTCCTTTCTCTTTTTGAGACATATATTGGATTGCTGACAGAAGTCCTAAAGCACATTCCATAATTGGGAAAGCTAAGTATTGTCATTTTGCACATAATTGGTTGCACAAAGAAATATTTTGTTTGCTCAATTTGCATATATATATGTTGAAGTGAGTTGCACATTGATGCACTTGATCACTTTATTTGCACAATATTGCACAAATTTTCACGGTTTATAAATATTTTGAGTCTTAAAGGCACAGCGCACTTTATTCTTACGTTGTTCTAATATAGGTGATTGAGCTTTTTCACAATATATAGTGCTGCTTATTAGTATATATTATAGCTTAAATTCAGCGCCATAACATTACTTGTGTGTTTTATCACTTATCAGTTCATGATGGTTGCCGTTCTGGGGATCCCTGAGACTGGTGGGGACACTCTTTGGGGACAATGGCGGTTTGGTAGGCTTTCTGTGGCTGGGAGTCACAAAGGCAGGAAATTTTCCCTCGCTGGGACTCCCAGGAGCAGAGGCTCATGGGATAAAGATCCCCTCGTCAACGGAGGTGGGAAACCCTCAGGATGAGTGGTGGGAACAGGTGGCAAAGGGACTGGGGTTCTGGTTCCGTTATACGACCCCCGGGCAAGCCAGGACCCAGGGAGGGGACATTGTCTTCATTTGTTCTCCACCCTTTGCATGGGGAAAAGTATAAAGCCGCATGTGGCCTATAAAGATGTTGTTGAACCCCTGGAACTGTGTGTCATCCAGTTACTGGGGAAAATGGGTCTCTTCCTTCATTAACAGTGGGGGTAGCTAACCGGGTTACCCAGGGCCCGCTACATACTTCAACTATTACCTCCACTACTGCAATGTTGTTGTTATTATTATTGGTTATGGGGGTGATAGCCTTTCATGTTAACAATTAGAAGGGAATGAAGATACGATTTATTGTATTTACATTTTTATGTTCCACTAAAGAGAATATCCTATTTCTTGCTTAGGGTGTTAAGGTTGCTGGGGTACCTGAGGTGTCAGGTGGGTGGGGAATCTGTGGGGTAGCTGGGGAACAGATGGGGTGTCAGGTGAATGGAGAACAGGTAGGGTGTCAGGTGGCTGGGGAACCCATGGTGTCAGCTGGCTGTACCATAGGTGTCAGGTGGCTGTGGAACCTGTAGTGTGTCAGGTTGATGGGGAACATGTGCACAGCACATAGAAATTAGTGTCTATCCCACAACACATAAGATGGCGGTAGATAGGTTAGAAGTTAGAAAAACACTGTGCACTATAACAACTTCATTCTAAAATTGTTATGGTGCCCAAAGTATTCCTTTAATTAGGCATCATGCACACATACAGGTGGTGGAAGAAGGGAAACTGAGCATGTTTGGTTAATCAGAGTCCTGGGGACCTTGCTTGTTCAGTTTGTAGGTTTACGTCTTCTGCTGTTACAAGGGGAGCCCTGGGAACCTCATTCCTGTTTTGTTTGTTTTTAAATCTCAGTTCAAAATAATAATAATAAAGGGACATGGCAAATATGTTCAGCTGAGTGTAACTTTTTATTTACATTTTCTACTCTGAGCTACGCATTAAAAGGATTGTTTCTGATATCTAGTGATTTTTATTTAAATTGGCTTTTTCTGTTCGTGAATCTCCCTTCTCTTTTACATATTTTTCCACTGTATTTTCATTGTATTTTCAGGAGTGCTTCCCCGAAGGGTATTCATTCACCTTCCGAACTGAGACCACCCTGATACCTCATTTAGAATGCTAGGTTAGAATGTTCACAGCTCGCAACATAAATGTCAAAATTGCAAACAGCCGCCGCCAGGGAGAGCATTCGTGGATTGTTTCCCGACTCATTGGAACGTTCACACCAATTAATCAGACTGTTCACACTCGCAATATAGGTGTGAAACCGCAAGGGAAGTAATTAATGAGTGATCCACTTGGTGGCCGCCACTCGTATAGACAAACGCCAGCCGGGGGGCATTCATACCCTGAAAGGAGACGCTTTCCTTGTCTGGGTTTCATACCAGGAGCTCACAAACAGAGACTAGTCGATCGAGGGACCAATGCGAGGGTCCCTTTTGGGGCACTTGTGAGTTTAGTGGGCTCTCATAAACCTGAGGAACAAAGAGATTGTCCCTTTTTCCTGCGCCTGGTCTCCCAGGCAGAGAGGCTCCTGGGAAGAAGACTCCCTGGGGCAAGGGTTCTAAATCCTGTCCTCAATGACCCCCTACCAGTCCAGGATTTAGGGATTACCCTGTTGTGTCTAAAGTGCTTGTTCATCCCCCAAAAGCACATTAGACACAGCAGGGTGATCCCTAAATCCTAGACAGTTTGGGGGTCCTTGAGGACTGGGTTAAGAACCCCTGCCCAGGGGGATGGGGTGAGAAACCCAATGTTTTAGTGGTGGGCTTTAGGGACAAAGGGTACGAAGTCCCTTCCAGTGCTAGGACCCCAGGGAGGG
Source organism: Pelobates cultripes (assembly GCA_933207985.1). NCBI lineage: Eukaryota > Metazoa > Chordata > Amphibia > Anura > Pelobatidae > Pelobates > Pelobates cultripes. The sequence continues at coordinate 1,677,385 of OW240921.1, read as the reverse complement.
GGAGGTGTTCTTGTACGTTTGTGTGGTAAACACCTTGCACGGGGTTATGCATAAAAGCCTTGTATGGCCAATAAAATTGTGTTGTACCTCCAGGACTGTGTGTCGTCCAGTTACTGGGGGGGGAGAATGAGTCTCTTTGTACTTTAACTGATTCCTGACTGGCTGAAGGAAGAGACTAGCAGAGGTAACATGTTGGGTTACCCGTGGTCCGCTACAACTGGTGGCAAGCGGCTGGATAGCACTTCCCAGCCAAAGGGGACCAACGTTCGTGAGCTGAACAGACCTATGGACTACACGACTCTAAAGAGGCAAACACTACAAGAGTTGCTGGAGGCCAGAGGGCAATTGGCCTTCAGTCATACCAAGGCAGATCTGATTGCTGCCCTCATGGAGGACGATTAGCTAAGCAGTGAGGCAGCTGTGACACAACCAGAGGGTAATATGGATGCCCTTCACAAAGAAGTGGCCTGGCGCCTGGCACTCTACAAAGAAACTCCCTCGGAAGAAATCATGACCAAGATCCTCTCCGAGGAACAAGCTTATGTCCTGGCTCAGAAGAATGGGGCGAACCCCATACAACAAGACTAACAACGGGCGGGAGAGAGGTCCCTGGGGAGTCCAGTAGCCCCTGCAAGAAAACATAAATTGCCCTTCAACATCATTTAAGGATTTCAAGGAGGCAGAGAAGGACATTGATGACTTTTTACACGACTTCGAACGCCAGTGCCTCCTACAAGAAGTCGTCCCCGCAGATTGGGTCACCATCTTAGCCAGAAATCTAGCAGGAAAGGCAGCAAATGTCTACTGGGCTTTGCCCGCAGACAAGCTCCAGAAGTACGACTTTGTCAAACAGGTCCTGCTAGCCAGATATGCTATAACCCCAGAAACATACCGCAGAAAGTTCAGGGAGATGAAAAAAGGGGAGAAGGACTCCCATGCTGAGTGGGCCTGGAGCATCACCCAAGCAACCAAGAACTGGATGGATTTGCAACAGGCAAAGTCGCCTGAAGAGCTGTTTGTGCTGGAACACTTTAATAATGGGCTACCTACCGAGGTGCAGGAATGGATGAGAGATAGGCAGCCCAATACACGAACCGAGGCAGCCCTGCAGGCCGATGAGTATGCCGATACTCAATGACCCCAACGCCCCGCTACCTCTCACAGCTATCGGCTCCCCATCCGACCCCTCTACAGCCCCACCCTGCTGCAACAACCCAGCTCCAAGGTTCCCTGGATCTGGCACCACCGCAGTGGGGACCAACTGGGGCCACCAGAGCCACCAGACGCACCATAACTCTAGTTCGACCCCACCTCATCACAGAGGAGGAAAAGACAAGGGGAATAATCGCCGTTTGGGTAGCAGGGGGAGCCATCCACCCCCTACCCACTGCCCAAGTTCACCTCGACTGGGGTGCTGCAGCCCAGAGAGTGGAAGTCAGGCTCATGAACGAGCCACCTTACCTCAACCTATGTACCACTCCAGGCTCCGGAAGAAATCTACCCGGTGATGACCAGTCAGCAAGCCCGCACCACCTGGCATGGTTCACACTCTGAGGCTCAGGTAGGCACACATACCCGTCCCCATACCCCAGTTTCACTTAGTCGCCCCTGTAAGCAGACCCCCTGTGCCCCCCGCCTTGCCCCGGGCCCTTTACCTTAGGACACCCCTGCCAAGTTCGGGAGGGAAGTAGCATCAGACCCTACCCTTCAGCAATATAGGGATTGTGACAGACTGGGTGCCTCCGCTGACAATGCTTCGTTGCAACACCGAGTACTCCTAAACACTCCACCAGACACCATGAGCACTGTAGTCCCCACTTCCAGCATTACAGCTTGGTTGGAGTCTCACTGTCCTCCACCCTCCATGGACCAGGATCCAGCTTCCAGTGCGTAGACCTCTCCTAGTCCAGCAGTATGCTCTTACAAGAGCAAGTGTTGTAATCCAAGAGAGTATAGTGATTATAGCAATCCCCAGAGTGAATATAGCTGTCCCCTCCACACATGAGACGAGGATCTATGTTGAGGGTGAATAGGAACTCGTTTATTGGCAGCCACAATATATATGCAGGTCCCCATGAAAGGGGCACTCCACCCTGGATCTGAGAGTAGACTACAATAAAAACATACACAATCACATAGGCTCTCAGGTCCAGGACACTCCCACATAAAACAAAATAATTCCTCCTCTATGCCTGGGAGATAATTGAGTTAGGGACTCTACTAGCCTCAATTATCTCCAGGTATAGAAAACATACATTTTCCAAAAACACATGGAAACCCCACAAAAGTCACATCCCCTGAGAGCCGTTATCTGGGAAACCAACATATCCAAAAATTACCCAGATCAGATCAGGGGTTCAGGATTTTCATGGAAGTCAGAGTTTTGACCGACTGTGCACATGGTCCTATACTGAAAACAGTTCCAGGGTGGCGAAAGTGACCTCGCCACTGGTTTTTGGAGGGAACTACTTGCCAGCCTTTTACCCTGTGACAGTGGTGTATCCTGGTTTTGTGCTGCCCGAGGCAGGACAAAACTAAGGCACCCTTCCCCCCCGCCCCACCTTCTAAATACACACACACACACAAACAGTCAGACACACACAAACAGTCAGACACACACACACAGTCAGACACACACACAGACACAGTCAGACACACACACAGACAGACACACACAGTCAGACACAAACACACACACACACAGTCAGACACACAGTCAGACACACACACACACACAGTCAGACACAAACACACAGTCAGACACACACACAGTCAGACACAAACACACACACACACACACACAGTCAGACACACACAGTCAGACACAGCACACACACACACACACAGTCAGACACAAGCACACACACACACAGTCACACACACAGTCACACACAAACACACACACACAGTCAGACACAAACACACACACAGTCAGACACACACACACAGTCACACACACAACACAGTCAAACACACAAACACACACACAGTCAAACACAAACACACACACACACACACACACACACAGTCAGACACAACACACACACACAAACAGATCAGACACACACACACACACACACAGTCACACACACACACACACACACACACACAGACACACACACACACACAAACACACACACACACACACACACACACACACACACAGTCAGACACACACACACACACACACAATCACTCACATTAACACTTTTTTTTTTTTATTTAACCCCCCCCCCAGCCTCCTTACCTTTGGGGTTTCTTTTTCTCCCTGGGGGTCCAGTGGCTGCCAGTCGGGCTGATGGGCTGGCTGCTGGGCGGGCGGCTGGCAAGGGAGCATTTCCTCTGAGCATTTCGTCATATTCCGGCCCCCAGCCTCACTCTGCAGCGTGCGAGGGAGCTTAGCAGACCGCTCAGAGGAAGTGCTCCCTCGCCAGCCGCCCGCCCGACCATCAGCCAGCGCCCAGCATGTCTGTTAGCCGGAAAAAAAAAAATTCCGCCCAAGGCAAATGCCTTGTTTGCCTCGCGGCTAATATGTCCCTGCCCTGTGACTATGGCCCCTGCAATAGAACTGGCTAATATACTTCAAACAGGCTCTGTTTGTGCAATTGGGACTATATGGTTCATTTACTGAACAACCGCACAGAGACCACCCTGGAGCTTGTTAACACCTATTAACAACTTGGAACATTTCTCAACGCAGTGTTCTAATTGTTCGTATGGGTGGACACAATTCCTGTGAAAAACCACGAGGTGGCGGCCATCTTGTTCGCATGAACGCAGGCAGCGGTGTTTGGGCATGAATCTCATGGAACTGAAATCAGATACAGAAACTCCCGAACACGCTGGACTTCCATCATCGTTCATTTCTATTCAGTTTAAAAGGGCACTGCTCGGTGAGATCATTCGTCTAGATGAAGGGAACAAGCACCAGGATAAGACTATTGACTCTGATTCTCTGGAACTGTTTTGGGCATGAAACCATGCGTGCGGTCAGTCAAAAAGAGACCTCCAGGGATTTCCTGAACCCGTGCTCTGATCTGGGTGGGGATATGTTGTATTTTGGGATATTTATTGGACTTTGTAAAAATTAGTTTTTTTCTGTCTGGGGATAATTCAGTTAATGCATTATCTGTCTTAATTATATCACAGGCAGAGGGGAGGGATTGTATGTGTGTTATGGGAGTGCCGTATAGTTAATTACTGTTCTTATTGGTTTATTCCCTTTGTGTCCCTGTGCCCAACAAGGTCAACCTGGGCGTTACCCTTGTTGGGATTGCATAAAAGGTAGTGTGCCTCCATTAAACTTCAGACTTACTTCACCCTCAATCTAGAGTCTTGTCTCTTATTGGGGGAAACTGCTATATCACTACAAGGGATTGCTATAATCACTATACTCCTATAACAACCCCCTACCATGTTGCCTGGGAACCTCTCCCTTTTGTTTGTTTTTGCCATCATCCACGTTGTCTGTACCTAAGAACAAAGACTATGTCTGGCCCTTTAACTGTTTTGTACAAAGGATTGGTACGTTTGATTTGGCACTTCGGATACAGCCGAAGTGCTGAAGTAAATCAAAGTGGCCGCCATTAGACAATCGAACACGTGGCGGCGGCCATTTTAATCCAGTCGAATGTGGTGAGCGGTGTGTGCCGTCAAATCCCTGGAACAGAAATCGGCCACACATTTGAATGAACATCGCTGACCTGTACCTTCCCCTACCCTTCGACACTGCGGCTGGAGACTAAGTCCCATTCGAAGATTCGAACGCACATTTGAACGGGACTTTGTCATTTTGGTGTAAAATAGACCTCCATTAGACAAACGAACACCGCTGAAACTTAACCCCGGTTTCACTTCGACATTTTGACAGAAATCGAAGTGCGTTCGATGATTCGAACGCTGCCTTTGGATGGGACTTTTCAGGGCAGAAATAGACCGACAGCCAGAATCTGTGGAACTGTTTTGGGCATGCAAACAGGCATGCGGTAGGTCCAAAGAGACTTTTAAATATTTCTGGAACCCCTGAACGGATTTGTACGAATTTTGAATATGTTTTTCCCCAAGTTGTGTTGTTCATAAAAATATAAGTTTTATTCCTGTATGTAAAATGCATAAAAAGTATAAGTTTTAGCTGGAGATAATTGAGTAGATACAGTAAGAAACTCAATTATCTCCCAAGCAGAGGGGAGGGAATCTGTGGGTTGTAACCATTGTCTGATTGGTTAACGTCTAATTGTTTGTGTGTGTACCTGTCATTAAACCTCAGTTCTACTTTACCCTTCAAAACGTAGCTTTGTCTTTATTGAAAGGGAACCTGCTCAGCTAATCATTAGCTCTTTTAAGAGCTATACCTCTCTCTCTCTCTACTTGGATCCAGCTGATAGAAAGAAGGCTACTCCATTACTGCACAGCGTCTTGCCGGGAAAAAGGACATCTCCAATGGCTGATACCCCCTCTCCCAGTGGCGTACATACCAGGGTCGCAGGGGTCGCGGCTGCGACCGAGCCCGGCCCACCAGGGGGCCCGGCCGCCCCTGGGACCCGGTATGTACCCACAGGGCCAGCCTCTTCTCCTGGGGGGCCCAGGAGGCGGCCACCTCAGGCCCCCCCGAGGCTGGCCCTGCTGACCCCAGCGGGCGGGCTGTCTGGGCGGCCGGTGTGCGAGGGAGCACTTTCCCCTGTGTGCTTCCTCTTCAGCTCCCTCGCGCACCGCACTGATGCCAGAGCCGGAAGATGACGTCATCTTCCGGCGCCGGCATCCCTACGCGGCGCGCGAGGGAGCTGAAGAGGAAGCACACAGGGGAAAGTGCTCCCTCACGCACCGGCCGCCCAGACAGCCCGCCCACCCAGTGACCTGCCGTCCAGGAGCCCAGCAGCACCACTGGACCCCAGGGAATCCCCCCAGCACTCCAAAAGGTAAGGAGGCTGGGGGGATTAAATTAAAAAAAAAATGTGTGTGTGTGTTTGTGTGTTAGTGTGTGTGTGTTGTGTGTTAGTGTGTGTGTGTGTGTATGTGTGTGTGTGTGTGTGTGTTAGTGTGTGTGTGTGTGTGTGTGTGTTAGTGTGTGTGTTAGTGTGTGTGTGTGTGTAGTGTATGTGTGTGTAGTGTGTGTGTGTGTGTTAGTGTGTGTGTGTGTGTGTGTGTGTGTGTGTTAGTGTGTGTGTGTGTGTGTTAGTGTGTGTGTGTGTGTTAGTGTATGTGTGTGTTAGTGTGTGTGTGTTAGTCTGTGTGTGTTAGTGTGTGTGTGTTAGTGTGTGTGTTAGTGTTTGTTTGTGTTAGTGCGTGTGTTAGTGTGTGTGTCAGTGAGTGTGTCTGTTATTGGGTGTGTGTCTGCTAGTGAGTGTGTTACTGTGTGTGTCTGTTACTGAGTGTGTTTGATGTTTGTTAGTGAGTGTGTGTTTGTCAGTGAAAGTGTATGTTTTGTAAGTGAGTGTGTATGTATGTCTGTCGCTGAGTGTGTCTCTGTCAGTAAATGTGTGTGTCTGTTAGCTAGTGTGTATGCGTCTGTTCGTGAGAGTGTGTGTGTGTGTCTTCAGCATTTACCTTTCTCCAGAGTCGGACTCCACAGTGTCCGCCTCTCAGCTCCGAATGCACATGCGCGGCAAGAGGCGCGCACACATTTATACCGCCCATAGGAAAGCATTACTCAATGCTTTCCTATGGACGTTCAGTGTCTACTCACTGTGATTTTCACAGTGAGAATCGCGGAAGCTCCTCTAGCAGCTGTCAATGAGACAGCCACCAGAGGCTGGATTAACCCTCAGTGAAACATAGCCGTTTCTCTGAAACTGCTATATTTTCAGCTGCAGGGTTAAAACTAGAGGGACCTGGCACCAGACCACTTCATTGAGCTGATGTGATCTGGGTGTCTGTAGTGGTCCTTTAAGTGTGTGTGCATACCGCGGTCGCGGGGTCGCAGCCCTGCAACCCCTGCGACCAGGTGCCCGCCGCCATGTGTTGCGGCCCGACCCGCGCAGAGTAAGCGCGGGGGGGCCCACGGATCAATTTTCGCACCGGCGCCACATGGGTCATGTGTACGCCACTGCCCTCTCCACTGGGGTAGCCGTTACAACTCCCTTGGATTCTCTGAGCTCTTGTAAGAGCTATTCCTGCTTGACTCTCTGGAGGAAGAGAGGTTCACCCACAGGAACCTGGAGCTCTGTCGTAGGCCAGGGTGGGTAGGAAACAGCGAGACCCCAACCAAGCTGTGGCGGTTTGTGGGATCTGCAGTGCTTATGGTGTCTGGTGGAGTGCTTGGAGCCCTCGGTAAGCACTAGGAGCATCGATTGGCAGAGGCACTCGGTCAGAGTGCCAGGCGGTCCATCACATTTATGTCAGTCTCTCTTTCTGGAGTACAGAAGTACATAAACCACATACGTTTTTTAATGGCCCACAGTCTTTTGGTAAGGGGCTGGCCAGCAGGCCCCTCCAAGAGCCCATATCGAGGTTACTTTCGCCACAGGGATAGGGCAGCCTCTGGTCAGGTGGGCAAGGACGTGGAACAGTTCACTTGGGACAAAGGGATGCTATACCACATAGCGGAGAAAGGGAACTCAGGGACAGCTCCAAACCAGTTGGTGGCACCCAGGAAATATCGGCATGAGCTGTAGAAGATAGCTGATGATATTCCCCTGGCAGGGCATTTGGGAAAGGGACATACTCTGCATTGGCTCACCCAAAGCTTTTTCTGGTCAGGCATCTCGAATGATCTGAGGCAGTATAGCCAGGCCTGAGATGTCTGCCAGAGAGTGCAAAGTGGGACGATCGACACAAAGCCAAGCTTCAGAACCTACCCATCATTGAGGACCCCTTCGGCAGAGTAGCTGTCAACATCATAGGTCCCCTGGCTAAGCCTAGCCCCTCTGGGAAGAAATATATTCTGAACATTGTGGACTGCGTGACTTGATACCCTGAGGGAGTCGCCCTGAGAAACATTTAGGCCGTGGCTCTGACCGAAGCCATGATGCAGGTGTTCTCCCGGATGGGTTTTCCCCGGGAGATCCTTTCGGATCAGGGCACCCAGTTTACTGCCGAGATGACTAATTAACTGTGGAGGTTATGCAGCATTAAACCTATATTAAGCTCCCAATATCACGCCCAGACTAATGGCACGTTGAAGCATATGCTCCGTACCTTTGCAGTGGCTCACAAGGATTGGGAGAGATTCCTGCCACATCTCCTGTTCGCCTAGCGGGAGTTGCCCCAGGAATCCACAGGATTCTCTCAGTTTGAACTAATGTTTGGGTGAAGGGTTAGAGGGCCCCTAGACCTTGTCCGGGGGCACTGGGAGGGCGCTGGGGAATAGGAAGGGACCCCCATCGTCCCATATGTACTGGAGTTTAGGGACCCACTGGAGGAACTCACTTACCTGGTACATGGGAACCACCAGGCAGCCCAGAGATGGCAGCGCACTTGGCATGATGGGGGAGCCAGGAGCCGTAGCTTTCAAGTTGGTCAGAAGGTTTTGGTTTTTAAACCCGTCCGTCACCACAGGCTACAGGCTGCCTGGTAGGGTCCATACCAGGTAGTGGAATGGAAATGTGACACTACCTATGTGATCGGCCCTTGCTCGGGGTCCCGGAGTTAGAGGCCTGTTACATGTTAACATGCAGAAGCCCTACCAGGAGCAGACCGGTGATGTAGCAGCCATATGTGCTGCAGCCTTGGAAGATTTAGATTTTCCCCTGCCTGACCTCCTGGAGGACGGAGCTCAGACAGGGTCCATCGATGAGGTTCACTTAGGGGACCGACCGACTGAGAAGGAATGCAGACAAGCACAGCAGATGCTGTCTGCATAGAGGGAAACATTCTCCAATCTGCCCGGGTATACCCCACTGGCCACCCACCAGGTACAGACCCACGACCAACAACCTCTGCGGCAGGAGGCGGTGCGGGAGAGTATGAGACAGGAGATCCACGAGATGCTCCGACTAGGGGTCATCGAGCTAACCAAAAGTCTTTGGGCTTCCTCGGTAGTACTGGTCCTGAAATGAGATGGAGCTACAAGGTTCTGAGTAGACTACCAGAGGCTCAATGACAAGACGGTATCCGATGCCTACCTCATGCCCCGTATAGACGAGCTGCTGGTTAGGATGGCTAGGGGCCGGTACCTCACCACCATAGATTTGTGCAAGGGGCACTGGCAGATCCCCCTAGCGGTTGAAGCTGTGCCCTAGTCATTCCATTTGGCCTGTACCAGTCTGTCTTTTAATATATGAATTCCCCCATCTTTTTGTGTCTTCTGCCCGCTCCCCTAAAGGGAATTCATTTGCCTCATAAATGGGGACCACCCCTGATATCCCATTTAAAATGGCTTAGAAACACAAGGGAACCAATTAATTAGCACTCCTCCAGCTGACCACCATTTGTGCAGACAAGCGCCGGCCAAAGGAAGCGTTTATGGATTGTTTCTTGACTCGTTCGTTTCCCGAACGAGGACCTCCCCAGTGCCCCATTAGAACGTTCACACCAATTAATCAGAACATTCTCACTTGCAACATAAGTGTGAAACCGCAAAGGAAATAATTAATGAATGCTCCCTTGGGTGTCTGCCATTTCGTACAGATGAATACCGTACAGTGGGAGAAAAAAAAGAAAGAACTCGAAGCAAGGGAATACACTCATATAGGGGTTAACCCTTGGGGAACTACAATGGTAGTGAGGAAGAAAAGAGGAAGGAGTGAGTGCCCTTAAGTGTTAAAATATAGCTTTTAATAGTATAGTTAAAATTAATGGTTGAAAGGCTATACATATACATAAAGTGGATACAAAGTACAAGGATCTAATATAATAGAGGTACTGAATGAACAATTGTCATTATAATGACACAAAAAATAAAACCATGGTAACAATGATCTATATCAATAGAATGTCGGGGAAACAAAGACTCACACTTAGTCTTTTTCTGCGATCTAAGTCGAAATAAGGAGGTCGTGTTCAAAAGTTTTCAGGATCCTTCTCCTAATATTGTGTTCAAAAACTGAAAGGTTTTGCAATAAAGTAGCTAGACAATTGGTCAATAGGTATAGATATATATATGGTGTGTAGAATCCCTAAAATGACATTCTAGCTACATAGCAATAATTATGATCGGTTACCCATGCTTGGTTTACATAGGTATACAAGCATAGAATATATATGTAGCAGGTACAGACAAAGATATGTCTGCACGATCACTGACCACATTCACAGTGCTTCTTGATCATAAACGAGGCCACATTCACAGTGCTTCTTGATCATAAAAGATGCACTAGAATGTGTATAAATGGTGCAAGAAGAAAATGTAACTGCACCAAATATAATGACTCCTGCTGTAGAGCTGGGGAGTGATGCCTGAATAAATCAGGATTGCGGTCAAAATTAACCGGAATAGCCGGAATCAAACTCGGGATCCAGAGATCAGTGCAATACTAATAGGTCTTGGCACAAGCTGATACAAAGGTCTCTGAGGATCACCAGAGGGCCCCTGACGCACGCTTTTCGCCCACAGCTCATCAGAGGGGAACCGATGTGCGGGAAATAACCGATGTTATAAAGGTAAGTGGACAGTTCTTATTGGTTTAATTTGAAAATGGTCATTCATTTTTTAGCCAATCAGGATGGGGCTGGGGTGTGACATAACTTGGTTTCCCGAGTTTAACCCCTTTATAGCTTTGTTACAGAACAGTGAAAAATGAAACTGTAGAAAAACTCCTTAAGGTTTTATTATAAGGTGATAGTGTAAATAGTTATGGGAGTTTTACTAAACAATAAAAAATATATATATAATAGTCGGTGAGAGTCAAGAGGTATTTGCTCTAACGATAGTGAGAGAATATAAATGCAAATAAAAGATCGCAGTGAAATTGTTCCGACCGGTTATCGTTTTTTAGGTTCAGCCCATGACTGCGGTCAAAGTAAATATCATGCCAATCAAGGTTTACCAGGGATCTTTTGGCTTAATATCTCAAATTGAGTATATGTTATAAAAACATTTACTTTAGTTAATAGTTGTTGGTGGTCTCCAGATGATTACTTATACAGGGTTTTGAAAAGTTTGCCTGAGGATACCAAACGTTTTGACACTATTACGGATGTGCATACTGTGATAAAACAATCTCATAACAGAAGACAAGAAGTTGTCCCTGATTAAATGCAGAAGTTTTACAAGTTATGTCGAGGATAAAATGCGCAAAAACCTTGTTATAGGGGGTGCAGATTATGATAAACCAGTCTTCTACCCTGGGGCTGAGTATTGTCCGTAAATAAATATAGGAAACAAGACAATGCCCGCACGTATAGGGGAGTACCCGTAATTTGGCTTATACAACAGGTGTATATGTTGTCATTATATTTTAGAGCGTAGTGTAATAAACTGGTAAGTACTGTAGTCCCTATACATGTGCGAATGTCAAATGTGTTATGCACAAAATAATAGGAAGAACGTCACCATATTCAACCCATATTTCTAGCCTCGAATGACATAAGATTCTAATACAGTTTTAATAAGTATTGTTTGGTGTCCTGAATTTTAACTTTTTAGTGGATGAAGGGGGTAAAGTTAAATTCCTCATTGAGGCCCCCTGATGTTAAGGTTTGTAACTCATATATCCATCTTGACTCTTTCTGTAGTAAAATCAGGTTGAAGTTGCCTTTTCTGGAGTTCAAAGTGACTCTTTCTAGGGCTTGGAAAGATAGATTATTTGGATTGCCATCATGAAAATTTCGAACATGGTTAGCGACGGGGGTACTTACATTTAGATTTTTGACTGAATTGATATGTTGTAGGATGCGTCTCCTAAATTCCTGATAGGTCTTGCCAATATATTGCATCCCACACTGGCATGTTATAATATTGATGAAATGATTTACTCGAAATTCTTTCTGAGTTTTCTGATATTTAACGGTTTTTGAAGGTTTGACAAATGGGCAGGCCTTACAGTGTCCACATTTGTGGATTCCCATTGGTGCAGTTAGCCAATTTTTTGAAGGTAGTTTTCTTTCCAAGTGGCTATGTACCAAAAAGTCACGGAGGTTTTTGGACCTACGTGCCGTGATGTTTGAGTAGGCAACCGATTTTGGATCTAGGTCAGTATCGTACTGCAAAATTGGCAAGTGCTGAGTAAATATTTCCTTAATTGGTTGCCATTGTTTATCAAAGGTGCCAATGCATCTAATCAGCTGGTTGGTGGAAGTTGGTCTGGTAGAACGAAGACTTGTACTTCTTTCTTGGGCCATAGCTTTCTGATACCCTTTCTTAAGGATTCTATTAGGATAACCTTTGTTTTTGAATCGGATTCTTAATCTATTTGCTTCGGCACGGAAGGACTCATCATTGGAGCAGTTCCTTCTAGCTCTCAGGTATTGGCCGTATGGTATACCTGCCTTGAGGCAATATGGATGGAAACTTCGCCAATGTAAAAGGCTGTTTGAGGCAGTACTTTTCTTAAATAGTTCTGTATCGACAGTTCCATCCATATTTAATTGAATTCTGAGATCTAAGAATTCTAATTGTGTTTCATGAATCACATACGTAAGTTTTAATCCAATCTGATTCTCATTAAGTTCATTGACCATGTCTATGAAACCAAGCATGGGTAACCGATCATAATTATTGCTATATGTAGCTAGAATGTCATTTTAGGGATTCTACACACCATATATATATCTATACCTATTGACCAATTGTCTAGCTACTTTACTGCAAAACCTTTCGGTTTTTGCACACAATAATAGAAGAAGGATCCTGAAAACTTTTGAACAGGACCTCCTTATTTTGACTTAGATCGCAGAAAAAGACTAAGTGTGAGTCTTTGTTTCCCCGACATTCTATAGATATGGATCATTGTTAGCATGGTTTTATTTTTTGTGTCATTATAATGACAATTGTTCATTCAGTACCTCTATTATATTAGAACCTTGTACTTTGTATCCACTTTATGTATTTGTATAGCCGTACAGTGGGAGCATTCGCATCCCAAAAGGAGATGTTTCCCTTTCCGAATTTCACACAGAGACCCTGCAAGTGGAGTCGAGTCGAGGAAGGTACCACTGCGACAGCCCTACCTTTATGGACAGCAATTCACCTTACTCATGGATCACAACCCGTTGGTGTGGCTTAACCAGGTCTCTGGAGACAATGCCAGGCTGTTATGGTGGAGCCTAGCCCTACAACCATAGGACTTCACCATTCATTACAGACCTGGTAAGCAAAACACAAATGCCAATAGGTTGTCAGGACAGACGAACAAGAAAAAGTTATCCATGAGTACTTCCCCGAACGTCCCCAAGTCGATCCATTGGGATAGAAACATAGAATGTGACGACAGGTAAGAACCATTCGGCCCATCTAGTCTGCTCAATTTTCAAAATTTCTCAATAGTACCTTGCCTTATCTAATAGTTAGGATAGCCTTATGTCTATCCCACACATGCTTAGACTCCTTTACTGTGTTAACCTTCAGCTGGAAGGCTATTCCATGCATCCACTACCCTCTCAGTAAAGTAATACTTCCTGATATTATTTTTAAACCTTTGCCCCTCTAATTTAAAACTATGTCCTCTTGTTGTGATAGTTTTTCTTATTTTAAATATAGTCTCCTCCTTTACTGTGTTGATTCCCTTTATGTATTTAAATGTTTCTATCATATCCCCCCCTGTCTTGTCTTTCCTCCAAGCTATACATGTTAAGTTCCTTTAATCTTTCCTTGCAAGTTTTATCCTGCAATCCATGAACCAGTTTAGTAGCCCTTCTCTGAAATCTCTCTAAACTATCAATATCCTTCTGGAGATACGGTCTCCAGTACTGCGTACAATACTCCAAGTGAGGTCTCACCAGTGTTCTGTACGATGGCATGAGCACTTCCCTCTTTCTACTGCTAATACCTTTCCCTATACTACCAAGCATTCTGCTAGCATTTCCTGCTGCTCTATTACATTGTCTGCCTGCCTTTAAGTCATCAGAAATAATTACCCCTAAATCTCTTTCCTCAGATGTTGAGGTTAGGACTCTATCAAATATTCTGTACTCTGCCCTTGGGTTGTTACATCCACAATGCTGACCATTTTTCTAGTTTACCTAAATCATTTGCCATTTGGCTTATCCCTCCTGGAACATCAACCCTGTTACATATCTTAGTATCATCAGCAAAAAGACATACCTTACCATCAAGACCTTCTGCAATATTACTAATAAAAATATTAAAGAGAATGGATCCAAGTACAGATCCCTGAGGTACCCCACTGGTGACAAGTCCAAGCTTCGAATATATTCCATTGACTACAACCCTCTGTTGCCTGTCACTCAGCCAGGGCCGGACTGGCCCACCGGGATACCGGGAAATTTCCCGGTGGGCCTTCGGCACCTGGGGCCGGCCCTTTAAATACTGCAGCCACCTGAGCGCTCTGTGAAGAGCGGTCAGGCGGCTGCAGCTTCTCCCCTGTAGCGTGGCCGAGCTGCACTCCGGTCC
>OW240921.1:1646233-1662839 GCA_933207985.1 Pelobates cultripes | reverse complement strand
GAGAAATTAGGAGGGGGGGGTGAGAAAGAGAAATTGGGAGGAGGAGAAGGAAATTGGAGCGGGAGGAGAGATTGACATTCATCACATACACACAATGCACCCCCTGCACACAGAAAAACACACAATGCATTACACACACAGACACACATACACAAGCAATGCAACCGTTACACACAATGCATCCCTTACACACACAGAAACACACAATGCATTCATTACACACACACTCAATGCACCCCTTACACACATTCAATGCATCCCATACATACACAGAAACACACCTTGCAGCCCTTACACATACAATCACAATTTCACACACTGCATTCCTTACACACATATCAGGACATCCCCTACACACTCCACCCCCAGAACAAACCCATTGGTGGAAATACGAAGGTGGACCCCTGGGACCCAGACCTGAGCCAAAAGGACCCCAAAAACAAAGCCAAGCCTCCCCAAGGCTCTCCCAGAACATTGGATTTTTAGACCAGGTTACAAACCGCCCAGAGCCTGTTCTGCACCAGACCAGTGGAGCCAGACTGCAGCTAGAGCCCATCATCATCCTCATCTGGTTGTAAGTAGGCAATCTAGTATATTATTCGTGGCACTAAGCTCTAATTTACCTCACATAAAAGAAACACTATAGTCCCCAGAACCACTTCAGCTTAATGTAGTGGTTCTGGTGTCTATAGCCTGTCCCTGCAGGCCTTTTAATGTAAACACGGCGGCACTGCAGCACTGGCGTTGGTTAACATGGCAAATCATATGGCTGGGGCATTGTGATGTCACATGGGGGGCGGCAAACTTTACTTTTGCCTTGGGCGGCAAAAATCCTTGTACCAGCCCTGGCTGGAGGGGGCTGTGTGAGCTGTGGCCGCACAGTGTCCCATGGTAGTTAGGGTGCCGTATGCCAGTACAGCTCACTCAAGCAAACAGCTGATAACCGGTCAGCACGGAGGAAATGTGTATGTGTGACTGTCTGCCTGTGATTGTGTGTGACTGTCTGCCTGTAACCGAGTGTGTGACTGTCTGTCTGTAACGGAGTGTGTGACTGTCTGTCTGTAAAATGTGTGTGTGTGTGGGGCTGCAGGGATTTTGTAGAAGGATGGGGGTTTTGTATTGGGACAGGAGTCTCTTTATAAGGGGATAAGCAGGGGATTTGTGGAAGGCTATGCGGGTTTTGTAGATGGGGCAGTACAGCAGGATTTGTAGAAGGGCAGGACAGAGGTTTTGTAGATGGGGTGTGGGCAGACAAGGGTTTTGTAGGAGGGGCTGACAGTGGTTTTGCAAAGTTTACAAATTGTAAAAAAAAAGAAAGAAAACCTTTAACATTTTTTACAGGTTTTTTTTTTTTTTTTTTGGGTGGGGGGGGGGGTGCCAAGCACAGGATCCGCCCCGGGTGCCAAATGCTCTAGGTACGCCCCT
This sequence comes from Pelobates cultripes, assembly GCA_933207985.1. Classification (NCBI taxonomy): domain Eukaryota; kingdom Metazoa; phylum Chordata; class Amphibia; order Anura; family Pelobatidae; genus Pelobates; species Pelobates cultripes. Next base: position 1,661,414 of record OW240921.1, on the reverse strand, counting down.
GCCACCCTGATCTATTATTTTAGTTACCCAATCAAAAAAGATTAGTTTGGCATGATCTCCCTGAAGTAAACCCATGTTGTCTCTGATCTTGGAATCCATGTGTTTTTAGATGTTCATCAATCCTATCCTTTAACATGGTTTCCATCACTTTCCCCACTACTGAAGTAAGGCTTACTGGCCTATAGTTGCCCGACTCCTCCCTATTACCTTTCTTGTAAATGGGCACAACATTCGCTAACTTCCAATCTTCTGGGACTACTCCTGTTAACAATGATTGGTTAAATAAATCTGTTAATGGTTTTGCTAGTACACCACTAAGCTCTTTTAATAGCTTTGGGTGTATTCCATCAGGTCCCATTGACTTATTTGTCTTTACTTTTGACAGTTGAAATAGAACCTCTTCCTCTGTAAACTCACATCCTCTTATCCTCTTCTACATGCCTTCCTTCTTTTGTTTTTAATCTAACTAATCCTTGTTTTACTTTCCTTTTCTCATTTATGTATCTAAAAAAAATTTTGTCCCCTTTTTTTACTGACTGTGATATTTTCTCTTCTGTGTGTGATTTGGAAGCTCTTATAACTGGCTTAGCCTCTTTCTGCCTAATCTTATAGATCATTCTGTCTTCCTCACTCTGTTTTTTTTTTGTAATTACTAAACTTTTAGTTAGTTTAGTTTTTTACTATTTTGGCCACATCTGTGTTTTTTTGTTTTTACTGACAAGCCTAATGCAATTTTCTGTTGCCTTCAGCAGTGCAAATAAATAATCCCATTTCTATAGTACTCCATTTAAATTGTTCCAGTCTGATAATGACTCCTTTACACATATTCTAATTTGAGAAACGTCTGTTTTTCTAAAGTCTAAAACTTAGTTTTTGTGTGGTGTGACTCAGTCACTGTTCTTATATTAAACCACACTGACTAATGATCACTGGATCCTAAACTTTCACTTACAGTAATATCTGATACCAAATCTCCATTTGTTAACACTAAATCTAGTATGGCCTCTTTACGAGTTGGCTCCTCAACAATTTGTTTTAGAGACAATCCCAGTAGGGAGTTTAGAATATGTGTGCTCTTGGCACAAGCAGCTATTTTGGTTTTCCGACTATGTATGCCGTCTTGTGGTTAAGAGGGAGTTGTGTGGCGGAACCGCCACCTGTTCGTGAATCTCCCTTCTCTTTTACATGTTTTTCCCCTGTATTTTCATTCATTGTTCCCGCTCCCCATTCGGGAGTGCTTCCCCAAAGGGAATTCATCCACCTCCCGAACGGGGACTACCCCGATACCTCATTTAGAATGTTAGGTTAGAATGTTCACACCTCGTAACATAAGTGTCAAAACAAGAAACCGCAAGGGAAACAATTAATTAGTGCCCCCCTTAGGTGGCTGCCGCTGAGGGGGGAGCATTGGTGGATTGTTTCCTGACTTTTTTGTCTCCCAAACGAGGACCTCCCTGCTGCCCCATTGGAATGTTCACACCAATTAATCAGAACAATTGCACTTGCAATGTAGGTGTGAAACCACAAGGGAAGTAATTAATGAATGATCCCCTGGGTAGCCGCCATTCGTATAGATGAACGCCAGCCAGGGGGAGCATTCATACCCCGAAAGAAGATGCTTCCCTTGTCTGGGTTTCATACCAGGACCTTGAGAACGAAGACTAGTCGATCGAGGGAGCTTAAAACTGGTGTGCACACTTTTGGGGCACTGGCAAGTTTTGCGGCTCTCCCTTTTTTACCATGCCTGGACTCCCAGGCACAAAGTCTCCTGGGAAGAAGACCCCCTAGCAGATGGGGTGGAAAACCCTATGTTTAAGTGGTGGGCTTTGGGGACAAAGGGAGCACTTGGAAGGGGGAAGATCTTGGGATGTGACCCATGTGTGTGGCCAATAAAAGTGTGTTGTATCTCCAGGACTGTGTGTCGTCCACTTACTGGGGGGGTGGGGGGGAGAATGGTTCCTGACCAGCTGAAGGAAGGAAATTAGTGGAGGTAACAGGTTGGGTTACCCTTGGTCCACTACCCGCCCATTATGAAATAATAGACATAGATGGGTCCTTTGTTTGTTTCCCATATACTGGTATACTAGTGTTTTAACCAGCTGTAAAGTGTCTCTTTAGACAGATAGAATAGATTTTCTGGGTAAATATCTCTGCCAGTCTGCATACTAAGACAGGTAACTGTCATGGACAGGTAAGTCAACATGTGATCAGTGAAATATTATAAAAATGGTAAAGCAGAAAGAGGTGTTAACATATCTCCAAATAAATCTTTCACACCTTACAATACTGTAGAGGCAACAAGGGCACTTTAAAGGGAAGTCCAGTAGTCCTCACCACACCTGGTGAGAGCATTCAGAAAGGGCTCATCGGTGATGGATCCTCTGTGACATACAGTATAGCAGTTAAAATACCACACACTCTGCACCCTATGGGAGAGTTGATTCTATCGCCCAATGAGCATCTTAGGGAGACACCTGTCTGAGTGATTCCAAACATGACAACTAACCCCATGGATTTCACCTGTCCCTGTTCACCTACTTTCTTCTCTGGAGTCACTTTGCAGTCTGGTTATCTATCTTCATTAACCTGATTTTAAATGTGTGCTGTTTGGATGATATGAATTATTTAAATACATATTGCTAGAAACATTAGAAATATATATTGCTTATGTGGCTGATAGGAATGTTCCTGGACATGTGACCCCTAATAACCATGGTAGCTCTGACGTGTATACAAACGTTTTTATTTTAAACCTGGTCATTGCAGGTGGTATTTATATTTAAAAGATCAGATCTTGTATCCCTTTAAAACCAATGTAACCTAACTATAGAGCTTTTATTGTGAGTTCAAAAACATCAAAACATTCTATCTCATCTCATCCACTGCACCTTATCAGACTACCTACCACTTAAGTTGTTACTTACAAGTACTATTAGTAAATATGCTGATATAAGGAGGAGGGAGGTGAGCTATATAGTGTGATCTTCATGTAGACATCATACCCCAGCTCTCCTCTCCATCAACTTCTATAAGGACTGGGAGGGAGGTCTGTGTAAAGGGACACCTTAACACCAATCCCAGAATAGACTAACCAGGGCACATTTATCAGATAAATCGTTATGTGGAACCGATTCTCTTGATATCAGCAGATAATGGCGTATTAGATGAAACTGGTGCAAGCAACACCAAAAATGGGTCTTTGTGATACAACTCTTTTATCTCTGTGCATTTTATGGTGCGACACACGCAGAGGAGCTTTAGGTCTTCAAACGCATTGTATGGTGCGACCCAGGCAGAGGAGCTTTAGGTCTTCAAACATGTAGGTTATCTGGGAATACAGACCAGTTGAAATACATAATAGTGATAAAATGTATTAACAATTGGAGTAGATTTGCTTATTCCATCTTCTGCAACAATCACAAATCACAAATCTATATTCATTTCTACAAGCCGGAACCATATGTAATAATCAAATAAAGTTTTAAACTTATTAAGTGTAAGGTAGTAATGATTCACTAACTTAAATGTGGCTAAATTTGCCCATATAATCAGAGACCTATTGTGACCTTAACCAGCAACCAGTGACCTTGAAGGCACAACTGGGTATCTTCAAACCTCTTACATGAACCAAGACACCCCACGTGCTTGCAGGCCAAAGTGGTCTTCAGTCAGTCATTAGAGACCACCACAGTCTCGGATTATAAACATTTTTATTTGAACAGAATGTGATAATGTCTAAAACCTGCAATTTTGGGGTCTTTAAGGGCATGGAGACCCTACAATCCAAATTGGTGGTAGAATTGGATTCTACATCCTTGAGTAATCTAACCTCCAAGCATTTTGTTTCTCATAAAGAAATGGGTAAATAACTGTAATAAGGATATTGTAATAAGGGTATTAAGGATATTTATCATGATGAAACATTACAAAATTCAGACCTAGTATCCCCCATATTTTAATTAGTGAATCTTTTAGTATTGGAAAAGGTACTCCAATCACAATGAATAAAATGAACCCTCTATAAATGTGTCAAGGTATACATTCTTTCAACTAAATATTAAAAAAAAATCTTACTTTTACAGCAGTAGATGTTATTCTTTAACAGAAGGCATAACTTAAAGAAAGTCTGTCGTTTTTACAATTTGTTCCTCTGAGTGGAAAACTTATATTTAAAAAGTGCATTTTAAATATGAGCAAAATCACTTTTACTGCAACTGCAATTGTGCCAAAAATGTACTGTATTTGGTTATCATAGCTGCAATCCAAATAATGCTTTCAATGTCTTGTACGAAACCTATGGAACGTTGTTTTAAATAAATTGCCGTTCCTTCAAAAACTGTCTCGCAAACCATAACATACATACAAGTTTATCAAACATTGTAAGAAAAAGGTGCAGACTTGGTCAAGCAGGACGTCATGTTTCCTTTAACCTATAGGTTTAACACTAAACATGTGGTTATATGGAAATGTCAGACACATCGAGAGCAGCTTCTGTATTAATGTGTGAATTGTAAGCTGAGAGGCATACTGCCATGGGGTGAAACATACTGCCACAGGGTGAGACATACTGCCATTGGATGAGACATACTGCCACGGGGTGGGACATACCGCCACGGGGTGAGATACACTGCCACGGGGTGAGACATACTGCCACGGGGAGAGACATACTGCCATGGGGTGAGACATACTGCCATTGGGTTAGACATACTGCCATTGGGTTAGACATACTCCCATGGGGTGAGACATACTCCCATGGGGTGAGACATACTGCCATTGGGTGGGACATACTGCCATGGGGTGAGACATTGCCATTGGGTGGGACATACTGCCATTGGGTGGGACATACTGCCATTAGTTGAGACATACTGCCACAGGGTGAGACATACTGCCATGGGGTGAGACATACTGCCATTGGGTTAGACATACTCCCATGGGGTGAGACATACTGCCATTGGGTGGGACATACTGCCATGGGGAGAGACATACTGCCATGGGGTGAGACATACTGCCATTGGGTTAGACATACTCCCATGGGGTGAGACATACTGCGATAGGGTGAGACATACTGTCATTGGGTGGGACATACTGCCATTGGGAGAGACATACTGCCATGGGGTGAGACATACTGCCATTGGGTTAGACATACTCCCATGGGGTGAGACATACTGCCATGGGGTGAGACATACTGCCATGGGGTGAGACATACTGCCATGAGGTTAGACATACTCCCATGGGGAGAAACATACTGCCATTGGGTGGGACATACTGCCATGGGGAGAGACATACTGCCATGGGGTGAGACATACTGCCATTGGGTTAGACATACTCCCATGGGGTGAGACATACTGCCATTGGGTTAGACATGCTCCCATGGGGTGAGACATACTGCCATTGGGTGGGACATACTGCCATGGGGTGAGACATACTGCCATTGGGTGAGACATACTGCCATTGGGTGGGACATACTGCCATTGGGTGAGTCTTACTGCCATTGGGTGAGTCTTACTGCCACAGGGTGAGACATACTGCCATGGGGTGAGACATACTGCCATTGAGTTAGACATACCACCATGGGGAGAGACAAATGGTGGACACTTGGCATGAAAGTAAGTTGCACAGTTCAAGGAAAACAATATTTAATGAGGAAAGCACGATGTCACACTTAGAAACTATGACGAGGATCAATCAATAACCTGAATAATCGCAAATCTATCGTATCCGTCTATAAACTGTCAAAAGACAAATTAAATTTGTATCCTGGCTGCGTTCTTACATTTATAATGTCATTCTTGAAAGCCGATGGAAAATTGCCAATAAGAACAATTAGATTAACTGAAAAGGAGTATCTTTATAATCACTCATTATTATTATTAATAGAATTTATATAGCGCCAACATGTTCTGCAGCGCTGTACAATTATAAACACACAGAATATATGAGACGAGAGGTGACGAAGGCCCTGCTCATACGAGGCTACGATCTATGACAATGACTTATATTGCCATCGTGGTATCTTGTTAGAGCTTTGACCTCATGTTGGCTTGGCTTACAAGTCACTCTCGATGTCACACAATGTTACCAATAAAGCCAGCCGACTTTATTTCCTGTGTGCAGCTGTTTGTTGATATTTTGGTCCAGGAAAGCAGTAGCCGGGCTGGTCGGTGATGCCTTTTAGAAGATAAACCCATTAGTCTGTCATAGACGTTTACAGGATTTTTATAACTTGTGAAAATCATGTATCCCAATAAGTATTTGAAGTGAAGATTTATTATATGTGTTTGGTAAAAGGTATCACCATTCACACCTAGCTCACTCATGTGCAACAGTATACTCTCTATGAGCAGATACAAAACTGTGACAAACCAACCAGCCGGGTGCTGAGACGGACAGAGACAGAGAGAAGGGACAGAAAAAGCCGACAGGCTGCAAGGAAGAAAAGCAAGCAGGTAAAACGACTCAATACACGTCTTATTCCCAACATCTAACAGTCTTCTTCGTCGATCTGGCACATGAAGTGTTTCCCTGATGGAACGCAAATCAGGTTGTCAGGACAGGGCATGGCGTCGCAATCCATCGTCCCATCGTGTTTGCAGATACATTTGGTGCTGCATGTGTCGTCCCTCCACACAGACTGTCCGAACTGCATGTAACTGGCTGAATTAGGAAACAAATACAGAAAATGTTACAAATGTTTGTATGTTTATTGATAGGAAATGAATTGTTTTACCTATGCAATGCTTAGTGAATAGACATACAGAGCTATAAATAAATATATATTAACCTATAGAGGTATTGCATACTGAGACGTGGATTTAATAACATATATTATCTTGTATCTACAAATACCTTCACAGGTCTTCCTCGATGGTGGGAGGGGGGCGAGGGAATAGAGGTGAAGTGCTAATTAAAGGCTCAAAGGTGTAATTAGTACACCTGGAGATACCTCGCCTAACTCTTAGTTAAGTCTTTCCACGCCTGCATGGGTTAAAAGCAGTGGCGTACACATGACCTATGGGGCCCCGGTGCAAAAATTGATCCGTGGGCCCCCCCCCGCGCTTACTCTGCGTGGGTTGGGCCGCATCACATGGCGGTGGGCACCTGGTCGCAGGGGTTGCAGGGCTGCGACCCCGCGACCGCGGTATGCACACACACTTAAAGGACCACTACAGACACCCAGATCACATCAGCTCAATGAAGTGGTCTGGGTGCCAGGTCCCTCTAGTTTTAACCCTGCAGCTGAAAACATAGCCGTTTCAGAGAAACGGCTATGTTTCACTGAGGGTTAATCCAGCCTCTGGTGGCTGTCTCATTGACAGCTGCTAGAGGAGCTTCCGCGATTCTCACTGTGAAAATCACAGTGAGAAGACACTGAACGTCCATAGGAAAGCATTGAGTAATGCTTTCCTATGGGCGGTTTAAATGCGCGCGCGCCTCTTGCCGCGCATGTGCATTCGGAGCTGAGAGGCGGACACTGGGGAGTCCGACGCTGGAGAAAGGTAAATGCTGAAGACACACACACACACTCTCTCACGAACAGACGCATACACACTAGCTAACAGACACACATTTACTGACAGAGACACACTCAGCGACAGACATACATACACACTCACTTACAAAACATACACTTTCACTGACAAACACACACTCACTAACAAACATCAAACACACTCAGTAACAGACACACACAGTAACACACTCACTAGCAGACACACACCCAATAACAGACACACTCACTGACACACACTAACACGCACTAACACAAACACTAATACACACACTAACACACACACACATACACTAACACACACACACATACACTAACACACACATACACTAATACACTAACACACATACACTAACACACACACTAACACACTAACACACACACACACACTAACACACACATACACTATACACACACTAACACACACACACACACTTTACACACTAACACACACACATACACTAACACACACACACACACACACACACACGCACACACTAACACACACATACACTAACACACACACACTAACACACACACACACACACACACACACACACTCACACACACACACACACTCACACACACACACACTAACACACACACACACTCATACACTAACACACACTAACACACACACTTTTTTTTTTAAATTTAATCCCCTCAGCCTCCTTACCTTTTGGGGTGCTGGGGGGATTCCCTGGGGTCCAGTGGTGCTGCTGGGCTCCTGGGTGGGCTGGCTGTCTGGGCTGGCGGGCGCGCTAGGGAGCACTTTCCCCTGTGTGCTTCCTCTTCAGCTCCCTCGCGCGCCGCGTAGGGATGCCGGCGCCAGAAGATGACGTCATCTTCCGGCTCCGGCATCAGTGCGGTGCGCGAGGGAGCTGAAGAGGAAGCACACAGGGGAAAGTGCTTCCTCGCACACCGGCCGCCCAGACAGCCCGCCCGCTGGGGTCAGCAGGGCCAGCCTCGGGGGCCCCCCAGGAGAAGAGGCTGCCCCTGTGGGTACATACCGGGTCGCAGGGGCGGCCGGGCCCCCTGGTGGGCCGGGCCCGGTCGCAGCCGCGACCCCTGCGACCCTGGTATGTACGCCACTGGTTAAAAGTATGAATTCTCTCCCCTGTCTGCTATCCATTGAAAGTCCAATCTCCCTTTTTATTCTCATAGATCAAGCTGACACAGAGACACTCAGACAGCATTTTTCAAAGATAGGACGAGCTAGACATGCGCAGTAGATTTACTGCAATACGATATGTTATCTGAGAATATTATACTGTTTGCCCTGAAAATGCTATGATTGGTTGATATCGTCTTCTGTTGGATACACACCTATGAATACTGTGTTTCATATATATGCTGTACCCGCATTAAAGAAAGCTACTATTCTCTTGAACTTTATCTGACTGGCGTGTGCATTGATTGTTGATTGAAAAGAGGAACGCAGAATGGGCTAATGCATAACTCCACAGACCCTGCATAAGGTTACAGACCCTGTAAAATTTTGCAGCCTAACATTTATACTGTGTGTTTATGTTTCATGAGATGTGTGTTTACACACTCAGCTATTCATTGAAACACAGAATGTGTTATATGACTAGCACAGACAGAACATGGCCCTGGAACACAGCCCTAGAACACGGCCCTGGAACACAGCCCTGGAACACGGCCCTGGAACACGGCCCTGGAACACGGCCCTGGAACACGGCCCTGGAACACGGCCCTGGAACACGGCCCTGGAACACAGCCCTAGAACATGGCCCTAGAACACTGCCCTAGAACACGGCCCTAGAACACGACCCTAGAACACAGCCCTAGAACACAGCTCTGAAACAGCTCTGGAACACAGTCCTAGAACACAGCTCTGGAGCACAACTCAGGAAAACAGCCCTAGAACAGAGTCCTGGAACACAGCCCTGGAACACAGCTCTGGAACAGAGTCCTAGAACACAGCATTGGAACAAAGTCCTAGAACACAGCCCTGGAACACAGCTCTGAAACAGCTCTGGAACACAGTCCTAGAACACAGCTCTGAAACACAGCCCTAGAACACAGCTCTGGAGCACAACTCAGGAAAACAGCCCTAAAACACAGCCCTGGAACAGAGTCCTGGAACACAGCCCTGGAACACAGCTCTGGAACAAAGTCCTGGAACAGAATCCTAGAACACAGCTCACAATAAGCTTAATCATGTTTGTTTCTGGAAGTTGAGCAACTTGGAGAAATTACCAAAACATTTCCATATTGAACTTCCCTACCTTCGAAAATGCATCCTCCTGGCATTTTGAATTCATCCACTTGGAAGATCCATCGGCCGGGAGTATCCACGTTACTGCTAGTCTTGACGTTAAGGATGTGATCGGTCTGGGAGCCCGGAATGCTGAAGTGGTTGCCTTTAGTATTGAATCCAGCCTGTAGGAATTCAGAACATTATAATTTCCACTCAACAAATAAAATATTAACCAGATAATTTAACCAGTAATCCATCTCCACTGCCCAAGTACAAAATAAATAAAAATCATTGGTGAGTAAATATACCCCCAATTAAACATGCATTTAATTATACCTTTTTTCATCAGGGGTAAATCTAAAACAGCCTTTAAAAGTCCTCCCTTTCTAACCCCGCCCAGACTTCCCAATGCAGCTCAATGAGAAATCTTTGTGTAACGGAGCTCCCCGTACTCCGACGGCGTACCTTCAGTTGATGGACGTAGCGGAGAGCTGCTATTACACAGGTTATCTCCACTTTAGATCCCAGTAAGGCTCAGGAACAAGTATTATAAATCCATAAGGTAATATTTCCAGCAGGCAAAACATTCCAACAATATCCCAACCTCAATCCCAATGACTGGACGACACACAGCATCAGCAGCAGAACTGAACTTTTAATCACACAGATTCCTTATAAAGGCTTCTCCCATGCAAGGGAGGGATTTACAATAATTAGGACAGTAGCCAATAGTACAGTAGTTACCTCCCATACATCTCCTCCCCTCAGTGTGACACATAATCCACTTATCTCTGTTACAGTTTTACCCGGTTTCTGGATGTACCCTAAAACTGTGCGGTACAATTATCTAAGTGACACCCCCTGGTAGCCCTGATCTGAGTGACTAACATATTTAAAATTCACCCAGATCGGACCAGGGGTTCGGGAGTTATGTGGAAGAGACAATTTGACCGACCGCAAATGAGGTGGTAGCCGAAAAGGGTTCCATGTGTTTTGGCCCTGCGGTCGGTCTCCGTTCAGGAGATAAAACATACATAACTCTTTGCCATCCACTATTAAAATGGTGTTCGTATGAATCCCCTTGTTCGGTACGTTGACTTCACCGAACGAGGGGCTGGTTGGCCCCCCCGTTCGGGAGTTACGGAGTTCTGGAGGGCTTAGCGGTGTTCGGGTAATTGAGTGTCAGATTTGAGTTCCAGACACTCGACGACCAAACACCGCTGAGGTTTCACACTTCTCTAACTGCAAGTTAATCAGTACTTTATTGATGTATCTGGGTGGCCGCCGTTCGGCATACGAACACGTGGCGGTGGCCACCCAGATACATCAATAAAGTACCGATTAACTTGCGGTTAGAGAAGTGTGAAAGCCTAATAAGGTACACACTTCTCTCTGGGGTGGTCTACTGGTTTGGTAGTTTTCATTCGTATGGGATACGGATGAAAACTAAGGAACAAACATACGAATACTACATACAATTTTAATTATACAGGGAAATAAACACACAAACTGTCTTTTTAACCTAACCCTTGAACACAGTTAATGCCAGTGTAGCGGATAATGCCATCTGCTACACTGCTCCCCCTTGCCCACAAGCCGGTATACACAGTCTGATCCAACACGGATCGGCTTGGGGATGTCCGTGCGGTTCACGGATCATTTTTCAAGGTCAGTCTGGACAACCCGTCAGCGTTGCCATTCTGTTTTCCTGCGCAGTACTGGATGTTAAAGTCAAACTGCTACAGCGCCAAACTTCAGTGCAGCAGCCGGGCATTGTCCCCTGCCACCCGGTTTAACCATACCAACGGGTTGTGATCCGTGAACAGGGAAAAGGACTGTCCATATAAATAGGGTTGCAATTTCTTTAAGGCCCACACCACAGCCAGGCACTCCTTCTCGATGGCGGCGTAGCTCACTTCTCTAGGTAATAGTTTCCGGCTGATGTAGGCTACGGGATGTTCTCCGCCATCGGCTCCGACTTGGCTTAATACTGCCCCCAATCCAAACATAGAAGCGTCTGTGTGAACAAGAAAACGTTTAGTCTGATTGGGAGCGGCCAAGACAGGGGCATTGGTAAGTGCATTTTTCAAAAGTTGGAATGCCTGCTCGCACTCCGGGGTCCAGATTACTTGGCGGGGAAGGTTTTTGCGGGTAAGGTCAGTAAGGGGTTTGGCCAGGGCGCTATAGTTGGGCACAAACTTCCTGTAATACCCGGCGGTCCCTAGAAAAGCGAGTACTTGGGTCTTTGTCCTGGGGGTTGGCCATTGTGCTACGGCCTTTACCTTTGCAGGTTCAGGCTTCTGCTTCCCGCAACCTACTCGGTGTCCGAGGTACTGTACTTCAGCCATACCTATACTGCATTTAGCAGGTTTCAAGGTTAATCCGGCTTCCCGGATTCTATCTAACACTGCTCCTATGTGGGCCAGATGTTCCTTCCAGGTATTGCTAAAGATGGCAATGTCATCTAAATAAGCACAGGTGTAATCTTGAAACCCATCTGGAGGCGGTCCACCATCGTCTGCAAGGTAGCCGGTGCGTTTTTCCTCCCAAACAGCATCACCTTAAATTGGTACAAGCCGAATGGGGTGACAAAGGCGGACTTAGGGATGGTGTCCGGGGCCAGGGGAATCTGCCAATACCCCTTACAAAGATCAATGGTCGTGAGGTATTGGCCCCTGGCCATCCGGTCTAACAGTTCATCTATCCGGGGCATAGGATATGCGTCAGATACTGTCTTTTTGTTTAACCTCCAGTAGTCCACGCAGAAGTGGGTCGTACCGTCCCGCTTAGGTACGAGGACTACAGGGGAGGCCCAGGGGCTATCTGACTGCTCAATAACCCCCAGTTGGAGCATCTCCTCGATCTCCTTGCGCATGTTCTCCCTTACTGCTTCAGGGATGCGGTAAGGCGTCTGGCGCATGGGAAGCTGCCCTGGGGTTTCTACCCGGTGAGTGGCCAGAGGGGTGTACCCAGGTATATTGGAGAAGGTTTCCTGTTTCTCCTTTAGTAACTGTTGTACCTCAGTACGCTCCTGTGGGCTCAACCGATCCCCCAGCGTAACCTCCCCTAGATCCCCTGACAGCCGACCGTCTCCCAGCAGATCTGGGAGAGGCAGGTTATCGAACTTCTCAGAGGAGGGGGCACAAATGGCTGTTACCTCCTCTGAATGTTCCTGGTAGGGCTTCATCATGTTCACATGGATCATGCGTCGCCATCCAGTTTTGGCGCAGGGGCCAATTATATAGGTGGTGTCACATCTTTGTTCCACCACTTTATAAGGGCCCTGCCAGGCGGCCTGTAGCTTATCATGTCGACAGGCTTTAGAATTAAAACCTTCTGCCCAACCTGGAAGCTACGGTCCCTGGCGCCCCGATCATACCATGTGCGCTGGCGAGTCTGAGCTGCTTGGAGGTTCTCCCTTACAGACTTAGTCAATGCTTCCAGACGATCTCGAAATGCCAGCACATATGGTATGATGGGGGTACCGTCTGCGCTCCGGTCTCCCTCCCAGTGCTCCCTAATCAGGTCAAGGGGTCCTCTTACCCTCCTCCCAAATAATAATTCAAAAGGGGAAAACCCGGTCGATTCTTGCGGCACCTCCCTGTAAGCGAATAGGAGATGGGGCTTGAATCGCTCCCAGTCCCTATCGGTGTCTGCGAAGGTTCGGAGCATTTGTTTCAATGTTCCATTAAACCGCTCACATAGCCCATTGGTCTGGGGATGGTATGGAGCACTGATTATAGGCTTGATGTCACAGAATTTCCAGAGGTGCTGGGTAACTTCCGCAGTGAACTGGGTGCCCTGATCCGAGATGACCTCCCTGGGTAACCCCATCCTGGAGAAAATCTGCATCAGGGCCTCAGCCACTGGTTCTGCATGGATGTTAGTCAAAGCCACCACCTCTGGATATCGGGTGGCATAGTCTACTACCGTTAAAATATACTTTTTACCAGAAGGGCTGGGTCTCTGAAGGGGGCCTATTAAATCTACAGCTACTCTACGGAATGGCTCCTCAATTATGGGTAGTGGATGCAGTTTTGCCTTCCGCCGGTCCTCCCTTTTCCCTACCCGTTGGCACGTGTCACAAGTACTGCAGTACCTACGGACTTCCTGGCTAACTCCCGGCCAAAGAAACTTTGGGTCAGTCGGTGCCGGGTGCGATTGACCCCCAAATGTCCGGATAGCGGAATATCGTGCGCTATCCGGAGTAATTCAGATTGGTACTGCTGTGGTACTACTAGCTGCCTCATGACTATCGGGTCTGACCCAGCTACCTGCTTGTCAGACTCCCTATACAACAGCTGTTTATCACATACAAATCTTTCGCCCTCCCCCCAGGTTTGTCTGAGGTGACCTTGTCTCTATAGACCTGTAATGTGGGGTCAGTGATCACCTCGGCCGCAAATTCGGTAGGGGGAGCCCAGGGGATACATTCTACGGAAGGGGAAGGATCTCTTACCTGGACCTCCGGGAGTGTGTTGTAGTCCTGGGTGCAGGCCTGTTGTTGAGTGACCACTGGGTGTGCTTTTCCGGTTGCTGGTGCCTGGGGCTCAAAAGCAGAAGTGAGTTTGCCCAGATCATTCCCCAGCAAAACCTCGTCGGCAATTGTGGCATTAACCCCACTTCCACATTATCAAACCCCGCTCCCCAATGCAAATGTACCGGCTGGTATACTGCTCCCCCGGCTACCCTGACTGCTACAGTTCGGCTGGTCTTGGCTTGATCGGGTACAAGGTGACTTTTGACCAGAGTTATGGTGGCCCCAGAGTCAGACAGTTTGTCGATGATGTTGACGGTTGTCTGCATTCGCTTGTATGGGATCTGCTTCATGTAACACTTCCCATTGTTCCACAGTAGTGATGGGGATTGCCGAGCCATATGGAGTTGGTGTCTCAGGTTGGTAGCAGTGAGCTGCTGCTCGAGGTGGTGGAGGAGGGCCTGGACAGATCCAGGTAGAGCGGTCTCTTAGTTGGGGACACTCTTGTTTATAGTGTCCCCACCTTTGGCACTGGTGGCATTGCACAGAGCTGGGTGACCGGAACCTCTGTTGCGTGGCGGCTGGTGGATAAGGAGATAGTTGTCGAGGTGGTGTTGCTGTGCTGGGGAGTTGGCTGCTTCCCCCTACGGGTCGGATCACTGTCTTGGTGGGGGCAGGTTTTTGTTGTCTGCGGGCATCCAAGTAGTCGTCCGTTTTCTTAGCTGCCTCTGTGAGGGAGGTTGGATTACGGTCCCTTACCCATTTCTGTACATCTGTCTGGATCCCATCATAAAATTGTTCTAATAGTAACATTTGTAATAAGTCCTCCATGGACCGAGCTTTGTTTGCCTGTACCCATCCGAGGGCGGCCCTGTGCAGCCTGCAAGCCCATTCAACATGTGAGTCCTTATCAGTGGCGTACTAAGGGGGGGGCGGGGGGGGCGGTCCGCCCCGGGTGCCAGCCGGGTGGGGG
>OW240921.1:1575757-1642617 GCA_933207985.1 Pelobates cultripes | reverse complement strand
ACTGGAGTCTCGCCGGCTTCTGTCCACCCTGGATCGGCTTCTGTCCTCCAGGAGAGCATGTCACAAACAAGCTCTTAAAAGAGCTAAGTGATTAAAGCTCAAGGGCAGAGCATAGCAATTCCCAGTGTGATTATAGCAGTTCCCTCCAATAACAAGACAAGGCTACATTTTGAAGGGTAAAGAAGAACTGACTGAAACTTTATTTTACTTGGGACTAGCTCATACGGTCATTACATTAACATTGCTGTGAAAACGCAATAAAATTACAAACAGTCAAATCATAGCATGCAACATATAGTTACTTATTATAATACAATGGAATATTTTTAAAGGGGTGGGGGAGACAATAATTAACAGAAAATATCTCACGTGCCTGCAGAATTAGCAATATGCAAATCTACCAGAATATGCTAATGAACCAGTCTTGCTATTCAGGTAGTGCATATTGCTGTTGCTACCAACAGAGGGCACTAGACAAGCTCCATAGCCAAATCCAACTAGTTGGTAGCAAACCTCAGCAGCACAGGAGGCTGGCAATCAGTCTTCTCCAATGCCCAGTGGCGAGGCTGGTTCCGCCACACTTTGTAAGACAGGTACTCTGGGCAATTTCTGCCTCTTGAGTTTATCTTCATCAAGCTAAACAAACAAGGAAGTAACAGGACTGGCTGGATGACTGACAGCCAGGGAGGTGTAACAAGGTTAATTTATAAAAAGTGCTTATCAAAACTAAAATCTGCACTTTTTGTAAAATTATAAACGATGTTTGTACATGTTGATTATGGTTCATTTCGCTGTTTTACTATCCAAGGCTTTATGTCTCGTAGTCTCCTATTGTATGTTCTATTATTCATTGTGTATTTATGTCTCGTAGTCTTGTATTGTATGTACTATTATTCATTGTGTATTTATGTCTCGTAGTCTCGTGTAGTATTGTGGCGAAAGTAACCTCGCCACTGGGTTTTGGAGAGGCCTGCTTGCCAGCCTTTTGCCCTGTGACTATGGCGCATGAGGTGTATTGCCTTTTAAAAACACTATTTGTGCATATTGGAACTAAGCACAATGCCCCTTTCAAACATGTGGCGGCGGCCATCTTAAATTGTCCAGCAGTGTTTTGTCGTCGAGCGTATGGAACTGTTTTGGGCATGGGACCATGTACACAGTGGGGCAAAAATAAGACTTCCAGGAAATTCCTGAACCCTTGAACCAATCTGGGTGATTTTTGGATATGTTGTTCACCCAGATCGGGGTTATCAGGGATGTGGGATATGTTGTATTTTGGGGTACTTTTTGGGGTTTGTAAAAATGTATGTTTTTTTCTGCTTAGAGTTTATTGAGTTAGTCCATTGTCTTTGTTAATTGTTTCACAGGCAGAGGGGAGGATTTGTGTACATTATCTGGGAGTGTCTAACTGTACAATACTGTTTTGATTGGTTTTGTAACTTTGTGTCCTGTGCTCCACAAGGTCCACCTGGGTGGTAACCTTGTTGGGAAAACTGTATAAAAGACAATAAACCCTCAGATCTGCTGAGTTAATGTTTTAACCTTAACATAGAGCCTTGTCTCATGTGTGGGGGAAAAGGCTGCATCTACACTGGGGGATTCCTATACTCTGTATACTCCCCTGGGCTATAATCACTAAGCTCTTTTAAGAGCTTGTTCCTGTTACTCTCTTGGAGGAGAGGTTCACCCACTGGAACCTGGAGCCTTGTCATAGGGTGGGTAGAGGACGGCGAGTTCCTACCCAAGCTGCGGCGGTTCATGGGATCTGCAGTGCTTATGGTGTCTGGTGCTGTGCTGATGGTCCTTGGTAAGCACTAGGAGCATCGATTGACGGAGGGTCCGTCACAAGTAAGTTCTATTATTAATTGTGTATTTGTCTCGTAGTCTCGTATACTATATACTATTAATCATTGTGTATTTATGTCTCGTATTATATGTACTATTATTCATTGTGTATTTATGACTCGTAGTCTCGTATTATATGTACTATTATTCGTTGTGTATTTATGTCTCGTAGTCTCATATTGTATGTACTATTATTCATTGTGTATTTATTTCTCGTAGTCTCATATTGTATGTACTGTTATTCATTGTGTATTTATGTCTCGTAGTCTCGTATTGTATGTACTATTATTCATTGTGTATTTATGTCTCGTAGTCTCATATTGTATGTACTATTATTCATTGTGTATTTATGTCTCGTAGTCTCATATTGTATGTACTATTATTCATTGTGTATTTATGTCTCGTAGTCTCATATTGTATGTACTTTTATTCATTGTGTATTTATGTCTCGTAGTCTCGTATTGTATGTACTATTATTCATTGTGTATTTATGTCTCGTAGTCTCGTATTGTATGTACTATTATTCATTGTGTATTTATGTCTCGTAGTCTCGTATTGTATGTAGTATTATTCATTGTGTATTTATGTCTCGTAGTCTCGTATAGTATGTACTATTATTCATTGTGTATTTATGTCTCGTAGTCTCGTATTATATGTACTATTATTCATTGTGTATTTAGGTCTCATTGTCTCGTATTATATGTACTATTAATCATTGCATATTTATGTCTCGTAGTCTCGTATTATATGTACTATTATTCATTGTGTATTTAGGTCTCATTGTCTCGTATCATATGTACTATTAATTATTGCGTATTTATGACTCGTAGTCTCGTATTGTATGTACTATTATTCATTGTGTATTTATGTCTCGCATTGTATGTACTATTAATCATTGTGTATTTATGTCTCATAGTCTCATATTGTGTGGAGGTTACCTGTGCAGGAACACCACCAAGGCCTGTCAAGGGATCTCCACCGCTGGCTGTGCCTGTTGTCCACTGCATGTCACCATAGTTAAACATTACGATGGACCTGTGATTGTCGGTGGTGAGAATCGCTTGAAACGTGTTTGTCTGTAATTACACATGAGATAGATTTGTAAAAAAAAATGTGCACTTTATTATAGCAAATAACACAAGCAAAGGCCCTGGAGATTGTGTAAGCATTGTGCTGGGACAATTAATTCAGGTCACATATTGTTAATGTGATACAGCTAAGGAGAGTAAGGAATACCATAACCACTAAGACCCCCTCCATAACACACTAGCCCTCTGCATTACCCTCTGTATAGCCCAGTGTACAGCCCATTGTATATCCTGCTCTATACCCACTGTATAGCCCAGTGTCCAGCCCACTGTATAACTCTCTGTTTAGCCCACTGTATGACCCACTGTATAGCCCAGTGTCCAGCCCACTGTATAGCCCTCTGCATTACCCTCTGTATAGCCCAGTGTACAGCCCACTGTATATCCTGCTCTATACCCACTGTATAGCCCAGTGTCCAGCCCACTGTATAACTCTCTGTTTAGCCCACTGTATGACCCACTGTATAGCCCTCTGTATAACCCTCTGTATAGCCCACTGTATATCCTGCTCTATACCCACTGTATAGCCCAGTGTCCAGCCCACTGTATAACTCTCTGTTTAACCCACTGTATGACCCACAATATAGCCCTCTGTATAACCCTCTGTATAGCCCACTGTATATCCTGTTCTATACCCACTGTATAGCCCAGTGTCCAGCCCACTGTATAACTCTCTGTTTAGCCCACTGTATAGCCCAGTGTCCAGCCCACTGTATAGCCCTCTGCATTACCCTCTGTATAGCCCAGTGTACAGCCCATTGTATATCCTGCTCTATACCCACTGTATAGCCCAGTGTCCAGCCCACTGTATAACTCTCTGTTTAGCCCACTGTATGACCCACTGTATAGCCCTCTGTATAACCCTCTGTATAGCCCACTGTATATCCTGCTCTATACCCACTGTATAGCCCAGTGTACAGCCCACTGTATAACTCTCTGTTTAGCCCACTGTATGACCCTCTGTATAGCCCACTGTATATCCTGCTCTATACACTGTATATCCTGCTCTATACACACTGTATAGCCAAGTGTCCAGCCCACTGTATAACTCTCTGTTTAGCCCACTGTATGACCCACTGTATAGCCCTCTGTATAACCCTCTGTATAGCCCACTGTATATCTTGCTCTATACACACTGTATAGCCCAGTGTCCAGCCCACTGTATAACTCTCTGTTTAGCCCACTGTATGACCCACTGTATAGCCCAGTGTCCAGCCCACTGTATAGCCCTCTGCATTACCCTCTGTATAGCCCAGTGTACATCCCATTGTATATCCTGCTCTATACCCACTGTATAGCCCAGTGTCCAGTGTCTGTTTAGCCCTCTGTATAACCCTCTGTATGACCCACTGCATAGCCCTTTGTATAGGTCTCTGTATATCCTGCTCTATACCCACTGTATAGCCCAGTGTCCAGCCCTCTGTATAACCCTCTGTATAGCCCACTGTATGACCCACTGTATAGCCCTCTGTATAGCCCACTGTATGACCCACTGTATAGCCCTCTGTATAACCCTCTGTATAGCCCACTGTATGACCCACTGTATAGCCCTCTGTATAGCCCACTGTATGACCCACTGTATAGCCCTCTGTATGACCCACTGTATAGCCCACTGTATATCCTGCTCTATACACACTGTATAGCCCAGTGAACAGCCCACTGTATAACTCTCTGTTTAGCACTCTGTATAAATCTGTATAACTCTCTGTATAACCCACTGTATGACCCACTGTATAGCCCTTTGTATAGGTCTCTGTATACCTTACTGATTATGGCCCCATGTTCCATTATTTGGACAAACAGCTTTTCAATAGTTTGCCCCGTTAACCTGGGACCTCATCGGGCTAACAGGGTCCTCTAGTGGTCAGTGATGACATCCGGGTCCTACAGAGCAGCAGGATTCTGAAATCTATCCCACCGGCCTGTAACGGATCCCCTATACTCCGACTGAGTCCCGAGGTGAAATAGTGATTATAGCTCTGGCATACCCAAACATCAGTCGACATTTGATGAAGGGTACAAGAAGAATGTTCTATTATGGCCCAGTGTCCTGTTTACACAAACCAACAGCATGGGGTCTTTATTCACAACAACAGTAAGCTCATCCAGGTGCTTCTGTGTCTGGGAGATAAGAGAGCCTGCTTTTTCTTAAACTAATTGTTATGACACTCCCACATAAAGGAGTGAACTCGCCATTTAGTAGAGCTTCCCCTTTGCAGAGATACAGGCACGACTACTTTAGAGCCCAAACTCCCGAACTGGAACCATGGGAATGTGCCTATCTCCCGAACAGCATACTTAGTAACACTCCAAACTCCCGAACAGTAATCCCACGAATCGCTGCTAACAGACGAACCGATATAGCATCCAAGTGGCTTACGTTCCCAGCAATCAGTCTCTAGCTGCATATAGTAAATCCCCCCAGTCACGAGACTAAGCTCCGTATTGAGGGTAAAACAAGATCTGGCTTTAATGAGGGCTACCTGCCCGTATTTATGCAGGTTTCCCACTTGGTGGACATTCCCCTAGGGGACCAAATGGGAGACTGTAACAAAGGACAGACAGGTATCAGTTTAGGACATACAGTCACAATACATCCCCACAATGCATCCTGGCTTCCTCCTCTCTGCCCTGGAGATAATTGAGAAGTAATTCAATTATCTCCCAGGACAAAAGCAAATCGCCATTATGCACGTGGGGACAACAGGATAGACATTACTGTTAAAATAGAAAGTGTTAAAACTGTTACAATAAATATAGACATGTAACATACCCACAAATAGCTCAGGTCTGAGCGTACATTACTAGGTTAATGGCGCTCAGACCACACGATTACAGTGTAATCGCCATGGAGCCAAAGTCTTTAATTTCACGAACAGACTCCATGGCATAGTTACCCGGGTACTTTCACATAGAATACACTATAAAACACAAAAACCCGAATGCTCCACCGTTCGGTTCACGAACGGAGCTGAAGACCTGTAGGCTGGTAGCTCAGCGGTGCTTAAAAGAAAAAGTGTCTGCTTTTGGTGTACTGAGGCTGGGCAGAACAACGTTGGCTGCCCGGGGAGCTCCATAACACTGCCATCGTGTTGAGGCTAGGTGTAACCGCAACCACCCAGTAACAGTCAATTAAGCTGCGGTTAACCGCAGATACTGGGTGGTCAATTGCCGGCACACGCTAGCTTCAGGGAGATAGATTGAAGGCACACTCCAGCTTCCTGTTGGTCACGTAATCGGTAGTCATTCGGGAAACAAAGCAGGGAAACAAGGGGGCTGTACAGGTAAAGAAATAACCGAACAAACAGACGAATGGAGGGAGGAGAAACATAATCCAAAGACAGACGGTTCTGTCACACTAATTATCTTCCAGGCACTAGAGGTACAAAATATTATACAAAAAACCAAAATACACAGAATACATATAGGTACCCCCACAAGTATTATATTTCCAGATAGCCTGGATCTAAGCGCCCAATATGTTCAACTAGGGTTCAGATATCACAAATACAGCGAATCACCACCGGGGTAAAGTTTTGACCGACCACACACATGGCGTCTGCCCAGATTAGTTCCAGAGAAAAAGTGGTAGCAGTCAGTCACTTTCAGGAGTTCCAAAATGAACAAAATATCGAATGGTTATCCTGGTTCATAGGTAGTGATTGCTCGCCTGGTTTGTGCCAACAATGCTACCGAACAGTGCTCTCCTGTCTAGTCAGGAACAGAGGCAGGCATCAACACAAGATCACCGAGGTTTGCACATATATCTGAGTTTGAGTTCCATACGCTCGACTACCAAGTGCTGCGTTCGTGAGACAATATGGCCGCTGTTTTCCACAGCACGTATTGTTCAGTTATACTAGATTAAATCTGGCATAATTAAAATGAGCCCCAAGTAAGGAGAGATGACCCTTAATGTTCATTGCTTCGTCCAAACCTCAGTGATGTCACAGTGATGGCACAGAATATCATTTTGTCTTGATCCGTATATTTACTTTTGATTGTTGATACAACTGGTGCTTAATTCAGTGATAACATCCTGTTTAAACATATATCATATGACAGCCGGAGTTATGATAAATAATAATCAAATAACACTGGGACAGAAACAAACATTCAGCATAATAACATTGGAGTTGCTAAATGTTAAGGTTGGAAACATTTGTTTTAATATATACTGGGTTATTCAGTGCAAACTAGGAATTGTAAAAAATTGCAAATTTTAGTCATGTTCAGTACTTTAACCAGCTCTTAAGTTTCTCATTTAGCTTAAAATGTGAAAGTCCCTGGTTAATTGTAAGTAATCCAGTTATTATGGCATTTAATAATGGCGAGAAAATTCAGCTCGGGTGAAACATTTTTCGCCAAAAACAGAAAACTTTTTAGGATGCCCAAATTTCATCTAAATGTTGTTTTGACTCAGCAAAATTTCAGCACCGAAAGTGATTTAGGAACCAAATCAGTTGAACCAAAAGAGCAACAAAATGGGCCAGTCACTGTTCTGCAAAATATGTACATAATTTAATATTAATTAATAAAAAGTATCAATACACTGATAATTAATGTGGCAAACACACCTTGTCACACCTTATCCCACTCATGCCACACCTTGCCCTATTCATGTCAGACCTTATGCCACTCATGTCAGACTTTGTCTTACTCATGTCACACCTTATCCCACTCATGACTCATGTCACACCTTATCCCACTCATGTCAGACTTTGTCTTACTCATGTCACACCTTATCCCACTCATGCCACACCTTGCCCTACTCATGTCAGACCTTATCCCACTCATGTCAGATTTTGTCTTACTCATGTCACACCTTATCCCACTCATGACTCATGTCACACCTTATCCCACTCATGTCAGACTTTGTCTTACTCATGTCACACCTTATCCCACTCATGACTCATGTCACACCTTATCCCACTCATGTCAGACTTTGTCTTACTCATGTCACACCTTATCCCACTCATGCCACACCTTGCCCTACTCATGTCAGACCTTATCCCACTCATGTCAGATTTTGTCTTACTCATGTCACACCTTATCCCACTCATGACTCATGTCACACCTTATCCCACTCATGTCAGACTTTGTCTTACTCATGTCACACCTTATCCTACTCATGTCACACCTTGTCCTACTCATGTCACAACTTATCCTACTCATGTCACACCTTATCCCACTCGTGACTCATGTCACACCTTATCCTACTTGTAACGGCACCCCGGGCATAAAAGGGTTAAACTGCCGTTTAGTAGATCTTCCCTTCCAGAGACACAGGCACAGCTACTGCAGAACACCAAACTCCAGAACTGAATAAAAGGGAATGATCCAAACTCCCGAACTGCATACAAAGTAGCACTCCAAACTTCCGAACTGGAACCTCACGAATAGCTGCTAGCAGACGAACAGGAAAAGCACCCAAGCGGCTTACACTCCTAGCAATCTGTCTCTAACAGCATACAGTAAATCCCCCCAAAGACGTGTTGACGGTCAAGCAGTGGTCTGGTTTAATGTGGGCTACCTGCCCAGTATTTATGCAGGTCTTCCACCTGGTGGACACTCCCCTAGGGGACCAAATGGGAGACTGGGACAGAGGACAGACATGCACCAATGACAGACACACAGAAGTAAAACATCCCCACAATGCATCCTAATTCCCTCCCCTCTATCCTAGAGATAATTGGGAAGTAATCCAATTATCTCCCAGGCAGAGGCAAATCGCCATTACACACGTGGTTACAATAAAACACTACAATGCAATAAAATACATAATGTTACCTTTATCACATAAAATATATACATGTAACCCATCCCCAGACAGCTGGGATCTGAGCGCACAATTGTACAGAATAGCGCTCAGATCCTATACACACAGTTAAATTGCCATGGAGCCAAAGTCTTTAATTACACGAATAGGCTCCATGGCTGTGCTATCTGGGTTAAAGTATTCACATAAAACAAAGTCCCGAATGATCAGGTGTTCGGTTAAATAGCCACGAATAGAAGCAGGGAAGGCTGGAGGCTCAGCGGTGCCTGCACGTAAAAGTATCCGCTTTTAGTGCACTGAATTCGGGCTGAGCACCGCTGGCCGTGCGGGGAGCTCCATAACACCGCCACCTAGTGGCTGCTAAGTGTAACCGCGGCCACAGTCAATTAAACTGCGGTTAACCGCAGCTACTGGGTGGTCAATTGACGGCACAGGCTTGTTAAGCCGCAGTTAACTGCGGCTTCTGGGGGGTAGATTGGCGGCGCACGCCAGCTTCTGGGCGGCAAATTAACAGCGCCTGTCGGCACCCCACGGCTCTGGGGAGGCTAATAGATGGCTGTTTGTTAAGTAGATAGAATCTACCAAACGGCTGTGCAGAAGGGCATGAATGAGCCTTTCTGCACAGTAAAATAGACTGTTTAACTGCCGGTCCATAGTCACAAGGGCGCAGGCAAGCAACCCTGCTCCTCCAATGTACCGTGGCGAGATTGGTCTCGTCACACTACTCATGCCTCATGTGACACCTTATCCCACTCATGACTCATGTCACACCTTGTCCTACTCATGTCACACCTTGTCCTACTCATGTCATACCTTATCCTACTCATGTCACACCTTGTCCTACTCATGTGACACCTTGTCCTACTCATGTCACAAATTGTCCTACTCATGTCATACCTTATCCTACTCATGTCATACCTTATCCTACTCATGTCACACTTTGTCCTACTCATGTCATACCTTGTCCTACTCATGTCATACCTTATCCTACTCATGCCTCATGTGACACCTTATCCCACTCATGACTCATGTCACACCTTGTCCTACTCATGTCACACCTTGTCCTACTCATGTCATACCTTATCCTACTCATGTGACACCTTGTCCTACTCATGTGACACCTTGTCCTACTCATGTCACAACTTGTCCTACTCATGTCATACCTTATCCTACTCATGTCATACCTTATCCTACTCATGTCACACCTTGTCCTACTCATGTCATACCTTGTCCTACTCATGTCACACCTTGTCCTACTCATGTCATACCTTATCCTACTCATGTCACACCTTGTCCTACTCATGTCATACCTTATCCTACTCATGTCATACCTTATCCTACTCATGCCTCATGTGATACCTTATCCCACTCATGACTCATGTCACACCTTGTCCTACTCATGTCACACCTTGTCCTACTCATGTCATACCTTATCCTACTCATGTCATACCTTGTCCTACTCATGTCACACCTTGTCCTACTCATGTTTTATCGATGATGTAATAATGATCTGGCAGGGCTCACGAGAAGAACTACAAATTTTTCTTAATTATATAAGTCTAAATGATTATGGACTAAAATTCACTTATGAGATAGAGGTTAAAACAATTAATTTTTTAGATATATGTTTTTTTGTTGAAGATCAAGCCATTCAGTCTAAATGCTATTTCAAAAAAACAGAAGGAAACAGCTATATACATAGGAAAAGCTGCCATCAGGAAAAATGGTTGAAGTCTATTCCAAAAGGGCAATTTATGAGAGTAAGGTGAAACTGTTCTAAGATCTAGATTACCAGGAACAGGCCAAACATCTAAAAAACAAATTTATAACGAAAAAATATGAACCAATATCATTGGAAAAAGAAATTGGAGAAATTGGAAGGCGAGATAGGAAGAAGTTAATGACATCTAAACCAAAAAAAGGCCATTAAAAATAATTATCAATATTCATTTGTCACACAATATAACATTAACCATTGGATTAAGAAAGATTCTAAATAGACATTGGGATATTTTACGCAAAGATCCAATACTGGGAAAAGCACTACCAGAAAAGGCACCAATTATTTTTAGAAAAACAAAAAATCTAAAGAATGTACTGGCCCCAAGTTATGCGTTAAAGGTTCAGCGAAGAAAGAATGAAACAAATATAAAGAGTTTCAATCCGTGTAACTCATGTAAGGCTTGTAAGAATCAAAGATTCATAAAGAAAAAGGAATTCAACAGTACAATTACAAAAGAAAAATTTAAAATGAAATCCAACATAAATTGTAACACTAAAAATGTAGTGTACGTTACAATGCCCATGCGGGAAACAATATGTAGGAAGAACTTGCAGGAAATTAAAAGAAAGAATATTAGAACATCAGAATGACATCCGAAAAAATTTAACTAAACATATTGTTCCAATTCATTGCAATAATTGCAGCAAGTTCAACTGGTCAGCTTTTTTCTTCATGGGCATTGAACATGTTGAACCCTATTGGAGAGGGGGCAATCTTGCCAAGAGACTCTCACAGAGAGAGACTTTTTGGATTAATAAATTAAAAACCTTGCAGCCTTATGGGTTAAATTTAGATATAGATTTGTGGAGCTTTTTTGAAGATTGAAAAAACTTTTTTGTGTATCTTCTTTTCTATACTTCTGTTGTAGATATTGTAAATATTGCATTTTTTCTATGGCTAATAAGATTATAACAGGATCTCTTATGTAGATCCGGGCTACTATCTCTATCCATAAAAAATAAAAAAATAATATACATTTCGAATTTGATAGACTCAAATTAATGAAATTTTGGGGGTTTAAAATATTTAAAGAATGGAATTTATAATAGGCAAATTGTTCACATTTTTTAAATTTATAAATGGCATTCCTTGAAGTTTGAAGAAATTGTGGAGGCAGGTTGTCAAAACCGCCCCCCTTTCCCTTATATGAAAATTAAATAAATATATAATATAATTTTCTAATATAGACTTATAACATTATAATTATATAGAGTGGAGAAAGTATTTCTTCTGACATGGTTTCTGTAAAAACCACTTACATGGTCTCTATTTCGTAATAAAAAGCAATGGGAAGAATGCAATATACATTTGGGTATTGCACATTTTGTTTACTTTATGAATGTTTGTGCTCTTGAAAGAAAATTGTATTTTTTATATATAATTTTTATATATTTTTTGTATTTATTTTTATTTTTATTTTTATCTATATGTATGCATTTTAACAATATAGGTAATAAGAACAATGATAATTGATTATTTTCAAGTATTTAACTTTTTTGATGCAGAGTGAAATATTTACTACCCCTTCCTCTTGCTCCCTGTTTCCACTAAACTATAAATATATGCCTGGCTGAGATCGAGCAGGGAGCAGCAAGATAGAAACTCTCGGCTAAATTCCGGGTTTCGGCAAAGGAACGCATGCTGGAACGCACGCGCCATCGGACGCCGGATGTGATGACGTCATAACACTCGGCGCATGTGAGGAGATCGGGAAATCAGCCGGGATAACAGAGAAGAGACACCTGCAGAAGATTACTCATTATGTGGACACTGAGGGATATATAAGAACTGAGGAGGGAGGGAAATGTTATTGTTTGTTGTTTTTTTGTACCTGTTGATCACACACCATACAAGTCCCTGAGGAAGTCCTATTTGGTTGGATGAAACGCGTAGGACCCCTGGTGGTGACATAGAGGGACTACACTGATGATTTTATATCTTGATGTAAGTTATTAAATACTTTTTTTGTACTTCACTCTGAATGTGCATCTTATATTTTTTTATATATATACTTCTTTCCTGAGCACATATATGCCAACACATCTATGGAGATTTTAACTCAGACAGAGGATTTGGAATTCCTATTTTGAAAAGGAAAATATTCAAGGCTTGCAAACTTCAGCAAAAGTGTGAGTGGACATTTGTGAACGCAACTTTTACAATTTGCCGTTATACACAGTTATACGCTATGTTGTTTTATTTGTGATTGGTTCAGCAGATCATCCCCCTTTTTTTCTACTCATGTAACACCTTGTTCTACTCATGTCATACCTTATCATACTCATGTCACAACTTGTCCTACTCATGTCACACCTTATTCTACTCATGTCACACCTTATCCCACTCATGACTCATGTCACACCTTGTCCAACTCATGTCACACCTTATTCTACTCATGTCAGACCTTATCCCACTCATGACTCATGTCACACCTTATCCTACTCATGACTCATGTCACACCTTATCCTACTCATGACTCATGTCACACCTTATCCTACTCATGCCACACCTTACCCTACTCATGTCAGACCTTGTCTTACTCATGTCTCACCTTATCCCACTCATGACTCATGTCACACCTTATCCCACTCATGACTAATGTCACACCTTATCCTACTCATGTCAGACCGTGTCTTACTCATGTCACACCGTGTTCTACTCATGTCACACCTTATCCCACTCATGACTTATGTCACACCTTATCCTACTCATCACTCATGTCATACCTTATCCTACTCATGATTCATGTCACACCTTATTCCACTAATGTCACACCTTGTCCCACTCATGTCACACCTTGTCCTAGTCATGTCACACCTTGTCCTAATCATGTCACACCTTATCCCACTCATGTCACACCTTGTCCCAATCGTGTCACACTGTGTCCTAATCATGTCACACCTTACCCTACTCATGTCACACCTTACCCTACTCATGTCACACCTTACACCACTCATGTCACACCCTATCCCACTCATGACTAATGCCACACCTTATCCTACTCATGTCAGACCGTGTCTTACTCATGTCACACCGTGTTCTACTCATGTCACACCTTATCCCACTCATGACTTATGTCACACCTTATCCTACTCATGACTCATGTCATACCTTATCCCACTCATGATTCATGTCACACCTTATTCCACTCATGTCACACCTTGTCCCACTCATGTCACACCTTGTCCTAGTCATGTCACACCTTGTCCTAATCATGTCACACCTTACCCCACTCATGTCACACCTTGTCCCACTCATGTCACACCTTGTCCCAATCGTGTCACACTGTGTCCTAATCATGTCACACCTTACCCTACTCATGTCACACCTTACCCTACTCATGTCACACCTTACGCCACTCATGTCACACCTTATCCCACTCATGTCACACCTTGTCCCACTCATGTCACACCTTGTCCCAATCGTGTCACACCTTGTCCCAATCGTGTCACACTTTGTCATAATCATGTCACACTTTGTACTAATCATGTCACACCTTACCCTACTCATGTCACACCTTACACCACTCATGTCACACCTTATCCCACTCATGTCACACCTTGTCCCACTCATGTCACACCTTGTCCCAATCGTGTCACACCTTGTCCCAATCGTGTCACACTTTGTCATAATCATGTCACACTTTGTACTAATCATGTCACACCTTACCCTACTCATGTCACACCTTACACCACTCATGTCACACCTTATCCCACTCATGTCACACCTTGTCCCACTCATGTCACACCTTGTCCCAATTGTGTCACACCTTGTCCCAATCGTGTCACACTTTGTCATAATCATGTCACACCTTACCCTACTCATGTCACACTTTATCCCACTCATGTCACACCTTGTCCCACTCATGTCACACCTTGTCCCAATCATGTCACACTTTGTCATAATCATGTCACACTTTGTACTAATCACGTCACACCTTACGCCACTCATGTCACACCTTATCCCACTCATGTCACACCTTGTCCCAATTGTGTCACACCTTGTCCCAATCGTGTCACACTGTGTCCTAATCATGTCACACTGTGTCCTAATCATGTCACACCTTACCCCACTCATCTCACATTTTGTCCCCTATCAGCTTTCATGCTGTTTCTGCTCCTTCTGAAATATCACCCAATTGATTTTGTTTGTTGTAGTGAGTGCTCCTAATGTGGTAACATTACTATGTGGCAGTGTGTCTGCCCACTCGATCCAGAACAGGCAGAGTGTATTTGTATGTCTTTCCAGACAGTATTTTGATGTAAAACAGTAAAAATACAAAGTCCCAGTGGGTCCAATAAACGATATCTGATACTCCAACACCTAAGTGGGGTCCCCTTAACCCACGCCAACAAATATAAACAGGGCGCAGTTTCTTACATATAGTTCTGAATGCTTGAGTATTTAAGGAATGTAGTCCTACAAATAAAACAAGGAAAACAAGCACTAGCACAATAACACACAAACTGTAAAGACTTTTTTATTCTCCTATTTATTGTTTTTACTCTACGCAGAGTTTGGCAAATAAAACACTTTGAAAAATCACTGGAGTGGTGACTACTACCAATGATCGTTTACTACCACAACATACAGAAGAGGGAGTGGATCCTGAATAATCCCACAACGCTTATAGTTTGAGCCAACATACACTGGCGTGCGTGAAAATACTTATTTCTATTTACTTTCATTTTTGTATTCAGACAATATTGCGCTAGTGTTTGTTTTCCGTGTTTTAATTGTAGGACTACATTCATTAAAGACTAAAGCATTCAGTATTTTGATGTAAACCTTTCAAAACATCAAATATTGCATTATTTCGTACCTTATCAGATTCTGATCCATAGTAAGCCATTTTGTACCAAGTTGCAACAAAGCTCCAAACTGGTTTGAAGTAAAAATTAGGAAAGTAATGAGCCATATCTTTTTCTATCCTCTCCAAAGTTTCAGGATCTGTGCGCTCTGAGTAAAAGACTTTTCCTTCTATTTCATTGTCCGAATCTGCCCAGTATGGCGTGATGATACAGATATCGTCGATGGGAAAAGGATCTGGGGTGTACTTGGTGACTTCGTCATCAAAAGAAATGGCTCCATTGTTATTGACCTGGAGACACAATGGTGAAGGGTATAGATTTACTAAGAGGTAAACAGTCAATACTTTTTGTAAATTCTTCGATATGAACAATGGACATAGTCCAGCTTTGTTTTTGTTGTAATGCAACCGTCAGAATGCTATTTCAAAGCAGCAAACTGAGGTGGCTGACAGACAGCTCGCTAAAACTAGCTGTTGGGCACATCTGTGATAGAACCAGCAGCAGAGGATATTGTTCCATCATAACCCAGGTGACATGCCCATTTATTATATTGCATTTCTGTACTAGAACACACCATACTTACAAAGAGGTCTCTGTGAATTTCGCCAAAGTATTTGAAGGAATGTCTCATGTGAATTTTGCCACTTGTGCCATCATCTTCAACAGGGGTCATGTGGTCTTTAACAGCAGGTCCGAATTTATAAAGGACTGGTACTAAAACAAAGGAGCAGCATGTGAACTCAGGTGAGTGAACTGTGAATTCACTGTGTTAAATGTCACAAAAATCTGTATAAATCACATAGGTGTCAATGTCGTGGTAAACGTGAACAGAAATAAATTCCTCGTTATTAGAGTATACTGAAAGCACTCCTGTAGCGAGCCACCGCCACTAAGTGCCATGCTCACGGAATATTCACACGTTTTGCCTTGTATTTTGTGTTCCCAATGTTTATTCTCACGATTTTCCCTTGTACTCTGGGTTTCCCCCTGTATCTATTTGTAATTGTGTTGTATTTGTGTGTTTTACCTGCTCCCCGCTCGGGAGAGCTCATACAAACAGGTTCTGTTTGACTCTCTAATGGGGACCACCCGACACCTCATTTAGAATGTCTATTTAGAACATTGAAAACTGCAAACCGCAAGGGAAAGAAGTGGCATGTGCTTCCTCTGGGTGGCCGCCGGTTCGTATAATCGAATGCCAACAGGGGGATGCATTTGTATCCTGAATCGGTATACACACACTGTCTCAGGTCCCTGTGTCGGGGATAGCCCTACCTGCTCCTAACGGAGCTCTAATCTCTGCGTTTTCCTGGTCTGTAGTGGATGGTAAAGTCATACGGTTGTGAGGCCAGGCTACACCGTAACAGCCTGGCATTGTTCCCAGAGACCCGGTTCAGCTATACCAACGGGTTGTGATCCGTGAGCAGGGTAAATTGTTGTCGACACAAATAAGATGTAGCTTTTTGAGGGGCCCACACCACTGCCAGACATTCCTTTTCCATGGTGGCATAGCTCACCTCCCAGGTTAATAGCTTCTTGCTGAGTTAAGCTACAGGGTGTTCTCCGCCATCATCCCTGACCTGGCTCTGTATGGCTCCCAATTCGAACATAGAGGCACCTGTGTGGATGAGAGAACGATTCCTGGGATTAGGGCACCCTTGAGGGCTTGAAAGGCCTGCTCACACTCTGGGATCCAGGCTACCAATCGGGGTAGGTTTTTGTGGGTTAGGTCAGTGTGCGGTTTAGCTACGGCGCTGTAGCTGGGGACAAACGTTCTGTAATATCCGGCCGTTCCCAAGAAGGTCAGCACCTGGGTTTTGGTTCAGGGACAGGGCTAACTAGCTACTGCCTCTACCTTGGCCGGTTCCAGTTTCAGTGCCCCACACCCCACCCGGTGCCCCAGGTACTGCACCTCGGCCATCCCGAGGTGACACTTGCTTGGTTTCAGAGTCAACCCTGATTTTATCCAGCACAGCTCCAACGTGGGCTAGATATTCCTCTCAGGTATCGCTAAATATGGCAATATCATCCAGATAGGCGGAGGCCCTCTAGCAGCCGATCCACCATCCTCAGGAAGGTGGCTGGGGCGTTCTTCATCCCGAATGCATTACCCGAAACTGGTACAGGCCGACTTGGGGATAACCTCTGCTGCGAGGGGTATTTGCATAGTTATATGGTGGTGAGGTATCTGCCCTGGGCCATTTTGTTAAGCAGGTCGCCAATGCAATGGAGACCGTCTTGTCATTGAGCAGGGTGGTCCAGTCTCGCTTGGGGACCAGCACTACCGGGGAGGCCCAAGGGCTCTTGGACGGTTCGATGACACCTACGTGGAATCCATCTGCTGGATTTCCCTTCTTATGTCTCTGGGATTCGGTACGGGCTTTGCTGCATGGGCTGCTGGTCTGGGGTTTCCACCCTGTGGGTGGCCAGAGTGGTCGCCCCAGGGAGATTGGAGAACATCTCCCGCTTGGCCACCAGCATCTGCTGCGCCTGGCTGCGTTCCTCTGGGGTTAGCCGGTCTCATAAATGGCCCTCCTTTATGGACCCTGCCTGAGCTCCATCCTCCAGGAGGTCGGGCAGGGAAAGGTTTTCGTAACCTTCCGAGGCTGGGGCGCATATGGCAGCCACATCTTCGGTCCACTCGTGGTAGGGCTACAGCACGTTAACATGCAACAGGCATCGGACTCAGGGAACCCGAGCAGGGGCCAATTACGTAGGTAGTGTCACATCTCTGTTCCACCACCCGGTATGGGCCCTGCCGTCCCTGAACTCCCTGAAGGCAGTATGGGGTAACTTGGGTTTGGGTGCAGGAGTGGCAGGCACCTCTCTTGTCCATGGCTCCTCGGGTGTTGTGGGAGACCCTCCCTGCTTCTGAGCAAGGACAAAGGCTCAGAGATGAACTTGGTCAGGAGTTCTGCTGTGGGAGGCTCATTGTAGAATGCCAAGTGGCCAATTGTAATGGACCCTGGGTAACCCGGCTGGTTACCTCCGCTATTAATAACTGAACAGACAGGCTTTAAAACCAAAACTTTCTGCCCGACTTGAAAGCTACAGCTCCTGGCTCCCCTATCATACCACATGCGCTGGCGCCCCTGGGCCACCTGGGCCTCCAGACGGTCCCTAAATTCCAGCACATTTGGGACGATAAGGGTCCATTCCTGTTCCCCAGCTCCCTCCCAGTGCTCCCTAACCAGGTCTAGGGGTCCTCTAATTTGCAGACCGAACACAAGTTCGAACAGGGAGAAGCCTGTGGATTCCTGGGGCTCCTCCTGATGTGAGAATAGGAGATGCGGCAGGAATCTTTCCCAATCCTTGCTGGTCTTTGCAAAGGTACGGAGCATCTGTTGCAATGTACCATTGAAGCGCTCGAACAAGCCATTGGTCTGAGGGTGATAGGAGGAGCTTTGGATGGATTTAACCTCCACAGCTGGTTGGTTATCTCGGCAGTGCCCTGATCCAATATAAACTTCCAGGGAAAACCCATGCGGGAGAACACCCGCATCAAGGCTTTGGCCACAGTCTCTGCCTGAATGTTGCTCTGGGCGACTGCCTCAGGGTAACGAGTGGCATAGTCCACAACTGTCAGAATGTACCGCTTACCGGAGGGATTAGGCTTGGCCAGGGGACCTATGATATCGACAGCTATCCTGCCGCAAGGATCCTCAATTCCAGCAGTGTGTGAGACATCCTGGGTGGTGCGGGCTTGTTGTTTGGTCAGCACGGGGTAGGCTTCTTCAGGAGTTGAGGTGGCTCAAATCATTGCCGAGGAGCACCTCTGAGGTGGACCTGGGCTGTAGGAAGGCAGTACTCCTCCAGCTACCTCGACTGTGCCGGTCCTGCCGGTCTTCTGGGTCTCTGGGATGAGTGGACTCATGAAGGAAGGGCCAGGTTGCCTTGCTGGAGGTTGAGGACTCCAGCCTGGTAGCAATGGGCTATTGCTCGCTGTGGGTGGGAAGCCACTGGGGTAATGAACTGGGGTCGTGGATGCGGTTAGGGACAGTTCTGCTGGTAGTTCCCAGGCTGGTGGCACCTGTAACAGTTCTGGTTGGTCTCGGCCGGGACTCAAGTTTATAGATGTAACCTGGGGCCCCCGAGGCGGGAGGGCTGTAGCCAGGTTAGGCTGAGGCTCGTAGGAGCCTTGGGGCTGGTCGGTAGCTGGGTGGGAGAGATGGGCGTTGGGACAGTCGGGTGTCAGCGTACTCGTTCACCTGCTTGGCAGCATCAGCGAGGGTCTTGGGCTGCCTATCCCTCACCCATTCCTGGGCTTCGGTGGTGAGTCCATTATAGAAGTGCTTCATCATGAACAACTGGAGCACCATCTTGGGGGACTTGTTTCAAGTCCACCCAGTTATTGGCAGCTCGGTGGAAGCGGCATGCCCACTCTGTATGGGAGTCCTTCTTCCCTTTTCTTGACCCTCTGAATTTCCGCCGGTATGTCTCCGGAGTTATGGCATACCTGGCCAGTAGGACCTCTCTCATGGCTACGTAGTCATGGATCTGGTCCCCGGGAACTGCTCGGTATGCCTCTAACGCCTGTCCTGTCAACTTGCTGCCCAGGATCGCAACCCAGTCCACCTGGTCGACTTCTAGCAGGAGGCACATCCGCTCAAAGTCCTGCAGCAAGTCTTTAATGCCCTCCTCTGCGTCCCTGAACTCCCTGAACGCAGTAAGGGGCAACTTGCATTTGGGTGCAGGCGTGGCTGGCCCCTCTCTTGTTCCTCTGGTGTTGTGGGAGACCCCCTCTGCTTCTGAGCCAGGACAAAGGCTGGGGTCTCAGAGATGAGCTTTGTCAGGAGTTCCGCTGTGGGAGGCTCATTGTAGAAGGCCAAGTAGCCAATTGTAGCGGACCTCCATTATTAATAACTGAACAGACCCATTTTCCCTCCCTGTAACTGGACGACACACAGTTCAAGGGGTACACCAACAACTTTATTGGCCACACGCGGCTTTATACTTTCCCCATGCAAGGGGTGGAACACACATAAAAGCTGTGTGTTCCAAATAAAGAGAGGTCAGTGTTTTAACCTCTAGAATTGTATGTCGTCTGGTTAGTGGATGGAAGGAAGATTTAACCCGTGTCTGCTGTTCCAGCTTACAGGGGATGCAATGGGGAAAGTCCTTGTAAGGATAAAGAGCTTCCAGGCCTGAGTGACCGTCCAGCCTTGAGAAGACAATGTCCCAGGGTTCTACCCCACCCGGGGGTCATATAACGGAACCAGAACCCCAGTCTCTTTGTCCGCTGTTCCCTCCCAGGGCCCTGCCACTCCCAGTGGTCCCCTGACGGAAAGGGAACTCCAGTCTCTTTGTTCCCTGTTCCTGCCACTCAGTGTCCCCTCCCAGGGCCCTCCCACTCCCAGGGGTCTCCTGATGGAAACAGAACTCCAGTCCCTTTGTCCCCTGTTCCCGCTACTTAGTGTCCCCTCCCAGGGCCCTCCCCCTACGTGTGGTCTTCTTCCCAGAAGTCTCTGTATCTGGGGTTCATAGCACAGGAAATTTCATGCCTCTTTGTCCCCCAGTGACAGAGAGCCCGCCAACCTCCGCTATTATCCCCAAAGGATGTCCACACCAATTTCAGGGAGCCCCCGAACGGTAACCGCCACGAAGAGCCACCGTTCACGGGGTCCCTGTGTGGAACCATGCAAGGGAAGCATCTCCTTTTTGCACATGAATGCTCCCCTGGCCAGCGTCCACCTATACGAACAGCGGCCACTCAGAGAAGCCCTCATTAATTACTTCACTTGCGGTTTCACACTATGTTGCGAGTTTCCATCGGTCTTATTGATTGGTGTGAACATTCCAATTGGTACCGGGGAGGTCCTCGTTCGGGAACCTAACAAGGTGGGAAACAATCCGCGAATGCTCCCCCTGGATGTCGTTCGTCTAACGAATGGGCTGCCACCCAGGAGAGGCACGCGCTGAGGCTTCCCTTGTGGTTTGCGGTTTTGACACCTCAGTATAATGTGCGAATGTTCCAAAACCACATTCTAAATGTTATTTCGTTACGGTCCCCATTCGGGAGTTGAACGGACTCCCGTTCGTGGCGGTACTCCCGAATGGAAAGCAGGTAGTTTTACAAACATAACCAAGGAAACACAGGGTCAAGATAGGAAGAACAGATGAAAGGGATGTCAGGACAGTAACACACATTGCAGGGTAACTGGGGCAGTTCATCAAGGGTTCTGTTACAGTCGGCATGAGTGAGCGCTGATTGGTCGCTGCGGGGCACAGGTGACCAATCAGAGAAGGAGCGCCCATTCAAATGGCGTTTCTCGCCCTTTCTCCTGATTGGGTGGTGAAACCCCTCTCCTCCCTGAGCGCCAATTTGTGTAATCAAGTTTTGCGCCCTTTTGCCTGATTGGCGCAAGCTGATTGGCGCGATTTGGTTTTGCGCTTTTCAGCTGATTGGTTGTTGCTTGGTTTAGGCGTGAAGTTTAAATTCGTCAGGCTAAACCAAGCAACTTCAGGGAACTAATTTCGGGGCTGTACGAGCCCTGGACTTTAGAGGATGATTTCTCGGGCTCTGTACATCCGATCGCCCTGCTTTTTGCAGGGATCCTAGTGGGGACCCGGGGCTATCTAGCTATATACAGTTGCAAGAAAAAGTATGCAAACCCTTTGGAATGATATGGATTTCTGCACAAATTAGTCATAAAATTGATCATCATCTAAGTCACAACAATAGACAATCACAGTCTGCTTAAACTAATAACACAAAGAATGAAATGTTGCCATATTTTTATTGAACACACCATGTAAACATTCACAGTGCAGGTGGAAAAAATATGTGAACCCTTGGTCAGTGTTTTAACCTCTAGAATTGTGTGTCGTCTGGTTAGTGGATGGAAGGAAGATTTAACCCGTGTCTGCTGTTCCAGCTTACAGGGGATGCAATGGGGAAAGTCCTTGTAAGGACAAAGAGCTTCCAGGCCTGAGTGACCGTCCAGCCTTGAGAGCACATGAAGCCTGTAAGAGTAAGAGTTCCTGATCGGCTGAAGGAAGGGAACTAGCAGAGGTAACCGGTCGGGTTACCAGGTGTCCCGCTACAATGCCTACTGGCATTCAGTCTGACAGTGGATTCCCCATATTTACAGGTCACACTCTCAGAATACAATGATAGGATTGTATAATGTGCATAGGAAGCTGTGAATAAAGGGTCCCTAAGATTGCGCCTTAGATTGGAATGTAAACAAGTTTGGTATAAGGCCAGATTGAAAAAACCCAGTTAATGCTTCATAGGGATTGCAGTAGAGACTCCCACTCATGTATATTAACCCATTCTCTTAAATTATAACCTACCAGAAGAATATGACTTCTCATATGAAGATTCAGAATTCTTCTCTGTAAATATAATACAAGTTGTTAGTTTAGGAATCAGTAAATCTGCAGAATATATGGTGTGTGTTTATAGGAACCTTAATTACGAGTCCACATTCTGTATCACATTGTCGGAAATAAAAGACCTGTTTGTACTCTTCCACTGGAGCCCTCGTTAATAATGTAGAGTAGATAACGGTTGGAATCTCCTCGGCAAAAATTAAGCTCTTAGCTCCGCTGCTGCTCCTAGTTCTGGTTCTGATCAGATAGAACCTAAGAGTCTACACTCTATCTCACGGTCATATTCTGGGACATCTGTATAGTCCATCCAATCTCCCAACAACACTTATTTACATACGAAGACCTCTCTAAGCCCCAATCCTCTATATTCATTTCTTTTCTAGCTCTGCCTGTGATCTCACTTGGACCATTTGATTCCACTCGTAATCCTTGGAACCCATTTGTCTGACTGTGGTCACCAAGCACCATCTTTGCTTCATCCATTGTTTTCTTAGGAGGTTGTGTCCCTGATCATTTTGGACCTCCTTTACATCTAAGCTCCATCTCTTGTGTTCTCTGTGATCCTATCACTATTCATTCAGTTCTAAGCTGTTATACTTATATTTTAGGAGAATGACTTTGACATCTTCTAACACTTCAATTTCCCAATCAGTGTACAAAGATTAACACTGAGCAATCAACCAGTTCAATGTTTTTACTTGTAGGGAAGGGACCTAGAACTATTGCGATATATATAATTCTGCCGGATACAATCCAACTGCTTGAAATCTTTGTATTTGGATTTTAGCTAAACTGTTTAACAACCTGACCCCTGGCTCTTGGCCCAGCAATCCATAACTTTAACATACCTTCATCTGAATAACTGGAGCATAGTGCAGATGGCAGAGCTGAAAAAGCAAGGCAAATCGTAAGATGGGATTCCATTTAGCAAAACCTGTATCCTCTGTATATTTTACCAAAACCTAACCCACATTATATGTTCTGCTTTTTTAACATTGCTAAACGTTTTTGGACTCAACGACACAGGGCATGGGGATCGTGATGGTACCTCCTTTACCTCTCCCATACACAAAACCTCTGTTACCATCACAGCAGCACATCCCCCGCTGGTCGCACAGTTTTACCATATTTCACCCAGAATTGCTATTTATTAACAGAGCTTTCGTAGAGTAGAAAGACAATCTATAACCTCCCATGATTATCCCAGCTGTCCATTAGATTCAGGAGAGAGTACATCAAGGTTTTTTCAGCATCTTATACTAATTGTTCACAGATTTCTGTTTATTGTGATAATATCAGTTCATTTCCGATGAATTTAGAAAATCTCCGCTCTTACCCAGGAGCACGAGAGTTAATCTGACCCAGCTTCTCATGTTTGCAGCAGTTTCGTGCCTGAAAAGAGAAGATACTTAAAGCCAAATCCCATATCTGAAATCCTTATTGCTGCTTTATACAGTTAGTAGAGGTCAATCTGTGAAATACGCCGCCTCATTACATTCTCTGCTTTATTATTGTTATTGGTATTTATATTGTGATGACTTATTCCGCATTATGGAGGATGTGACCAAAATCAACCGACAGGATACGTGTTGGACATATTTTTCTTTATTTATTTGATATAAAATGGGATCCAGGCTCCAATGGCTCTGTTAGTCACATAAACGCTATCTGTGAGCACCCACTGACAATAACTTTCAGTAACCCTTAACTCTATCTGTGAGCACCCACTGACAATAACTCTCATTAACCCTAACGCTATCTGTGAGCAGTCACTGACAATAACTCTCATTAACCCTAACGCTATCTGTGAGCAGCCACTGACAATAACTCTCAGTAACCCTTAACGCTATCTGTGAGCAGTCACTGACAATAACTCTCATTAACCCTAACGCTATTTGTGAGCAGCCACTGACAATAACTCTCAGTAACCCTTAACGCTATCTGTGAGCAGCCACTGACAATAACTCTCAGTAACCCTTAACGCTATCTGTGAGCAGCCACTGACAATAACTCTCAGTAACCCTTAACGCTATCTGTGAGCACCCACTGACAATAACTCTCAGTAACCCTTAACGCTATCTGTGAGCAGCCACTGACAATAACTCTCAGTAACCCTTAACGCTATCTGTGAGCAGCCACTGACAATAACTCTCATTAACCCTAACGCTATCTGTGAGCACCCACTGACAATAACTCTCAGTAACCCTTAACGCTATCTGTGAGCACCCACTGGCAATAACTCTCAGTAACCCTTAACGCTATCTGTGAGCACCCACTGACAATAACTCTCAGTAACCCTTAACGCTATCTGTGAGCAGCCACTGACAATAACTCTCAGTAACCCTTAACGCTATCTGTGAGCAGTCACTGACAATAACTCTCAGTAACCCTTAACGCTATCTGTGAGCAGCCACTGACAATAACTCTCAGTAACCCTTAACGCTATCTGTGAGCAGCCACTGACAATAACTCTCAGTAACCCTAACGCTATCTGTGAGCACCCACTAACTCTCAGTAACCCTAACGCTATCTGTGAGCAGCCACTGACAATAACTCTCATTAACCCTTAACGCTATCTGTGAGCACCCACTGACAATAACTCTCAGTAACCCTTAACGCTATCTGTGAGCACCCACTGACAATAACTCTCAGTAACCCTTAACGCTATCTGTGAGCAGCCACTGACAATAACTCTCAGTAACCCTTAACGCTATCTGTGAGCACCCACTGACAATAACTCTCAGTAACCCTTAACGCTATCTGTGAGCAGCCACTGACAATAACTCTCAGTAACCCTTAACGCTATCTGTGAGCAGCCACTGACAATAACTCTCATTAACCCTAACGCTATCTGTGAGCACCCACTGACAATAACTCTCAGTAACCCTTAACGCTATCTGTGAGCACCCACTGGCAATAACTCTCAGTAACCCTTAACGCTATCTGTGAGCACCCACTGACAATAACTCTCAGTAACCCTTAACGCTATCTGTGAGCAGCCACTGACAATAACTCTCAGTAACCCTTAACGCTATCTGTGAGCAGTCACTGACAATAACTCTCAGTAACCCTTAACGCTATCTGTGAGCAGCCACTGACAATAACTCTCAGTAACCCTTAACGCTATCTGTGAGCAGCCACTGACAATAACTCTCAGTAACCCTAACGCTATCTGTGAGCACCCACTGACAATAACTCTCAGTAACCCTAACGCTATCTGTGAGCAGCCACTGACAATAACTCTCAGTAAGCCTTACCGCTATCTGTGAGCAGCCACTGACAATAACTCTCAGTAACCCTTAACGCTATCTGTGAGCAGCCACTGACAATAACTCTCATTAACCCTTAACGCTATCTGTGAGCACCCACTGACAATAACTCTCAGTAACCCTTAACGCTATCTGTGAGCACCCACTGACAATAACTCTCAGTAACCCTTAACGCTATCTGTGAGCACCCACTGACAATAACTCTCAGTAACCCTTAACGCTATCTGTGAGCAGCCACTGACAATAACTCTCAGTAACCCTTAACGCTATCTGTGAGCACCCACTGACAATAACTCTCAGTAACCCTTAACGCTATCTGTGAGCAGCCACTGACAATAACTCTCAGTAACCCTAACGCTATCTGTGAGCAGCCACTGACAATAACTCTCAGTAACCCTTAACGCTATCGGTGAGCAGTCACTGACAATAACTCTCAGTAACCCTTAAAAGGACACTATAGTGACAAAAACAACTTTAGCTTAATGAAGCAGTATTGGTGTATAGATCACATCCCTGCAGTCTCACTGCTCAAATCTCTGCCATTTGGGAGTTAAATCACTTTATTTATACAGCCCTGTTACTGACCCCTTAAGAATGGTCGGCGTGCTATGCCGTCCTTAGGGACCTGGCTCTAAACGCCAGGGGGGCGGCATAGCACGTCCCCGCCGTCCTATGTACTTACCCGGTCGCCGGCGATTCTGGGAGCCCGGGGAGTCCCCCTCCTTCCTCTTTGGCCCCCCCGGGCCATGTGATTGTGAGGTCCTTGCGAAGACCTCGCAATCACATGGACGGTATAGTCAGCAGGGGGAGTAATGACAGGTACTCCCTCTGCTGACTGAAAACAAAATTGTTTCAAACTGTGTAAAATTACATTAAATATACTTAGATTATATATATATATATTTATTATATATATGATCTAAGTGTGTATGTATATTAGTGATGTCCCGAACGGTTTGTGAACGGTTCACCACGAACAGTTCGCCACGGACTCATCATTGAGTAAACTTTGACC
The DNA here is from genome assembly GCA_933207985.1 of Pelobates cultripes. NCBI lineage: Eukaryota > Metazoa > Chordata > Amphibia > Anura > Pelobatidae > Pelobates > Pelobates cultripes. Next base: position 1,615,692 of record OW240921.1, on the reverse strand, counting down.
CTGTACCTCACAGTCAGCAGACACATTCCAGCCAATCAGCAGCAGACCCTCCCTCCCAGATCCTCCCACCTCCTGGATCCATTTTACATTCATTGTGAAGCTGCATTCTGTCCAGGAGGTGGGAGGGTCTGGGAGGGAGGGTCTGCTGCTGATTGGCTGGAATGTGTCTGCTGACTGTGAGGTACAGGGTCAAAGTTTACTCAATGATGAGTCCGTGGCGAACCATTCGTGGCGAACCGTTCGCAATACCGTTCGGCGAACCGTTCGGGACATCACTAATGTATATATATACACACATACACACATAAATACACATACACTGTCTAAGTGTATTTTAATATTAATATATATATATAAAGATATCAAAATGCACGTAGAACGAATATATATAACTTGAAAAAGATCTTTGTGACCAAGTGACTACTTAAAAAAGACTGGACATACCCTACTTTCAATACCTTGGTTTGTCTACCTTTGCAAATGGTATGTCATCATGGGGGTAATTCTTATTCCCGGGCTAACATACAGTCTCAAAGGCAATGTAACCAATCTGGCAAATTTCAATGTGAAAACTGAAAAATGATTAACATGATATATTTGACCCTGTAACTTCCCAAAACACCAGAAAACCTGTACATAGGGGGTACTCTTTTACATGAGACATCGCTGAATACAAATATGGGTATTTTATTGCAGTAAAAGGAAACAGTATTTTGACATTCACAGTTAAAATGTTACGTAGAACTAAACTTTTTTTTTATATTCTTATTTTCTCCCATTTTTTAAATATTTTATTCATATTAAATGATGTTTCATACCTAAATATTTGATGTTAAATGAAAGCCCTGTTTCCCCTGAATAACATTATATATACTGTAATAAGTGTGGGTGCACATAATATGAAAGAGGCGAATTACACCTGAACAGACATATAGCGCAAATTCCAGTTTTTGTTTACATTTTGTTTTGATCACAACGTGTACATTTGGCTCAGTCCTTAAGGGGTTAAAGTGCAATTTAAAGTGCAGGAGATTAAAAACTTTGAAGATCTGATTGAAAATGAAACCATTTTTTTCATGCAGACTGTGTCAGTTACAGCCAAGGGAGTTGTGGCTATGGCTGCAAAAACAAAAACCAAAGTAAATGGCTGAGCATTGAGCAGTGAGACTGCAGAGGAATTATCTGCACACTAATACTGCTTCATTAAGCTAAAGTTGTTTTGGTGACAATAATGTCCCTTTAATGCTATCTCTAAATAGCCACTGACAATAGCTCTTAGTGGCCCTTTACATATTCATGAGTTTACCGAGCTCCCCCATACATTGCTGAGTTTATACACCCCCAATATATTCCTGAGTTTACCGACTCCCCCATACATTGCTGAGTTTATGCTCCCCCATATAATATTGAGTTTACAGAGCTCCCCCATACATTGCTGAGTTTATACACCCCCATATAATATTGAATTTACAGAGCTCCCCCATACATTGCTGAGTTTATACTCCCCCAATATATTCCTGACTTTACAGAGCTCCCCCATACATTGCTGAGTTTATACTCCCCCATATAATATTGAATTTACAGAGCTCCCCCATACATTGCTGAGTTTATACTCCCCCATATAATATTGAGTTTACAGAGCTCCCCCATACATTGCTGAGTTTCTACTCCCCCATATAATATTGAATTTACATTGCTGACTTTATACTCCCCCAAATAATATTGAATTTACAGAGCTCCCCCATACATTGCTGAGTTTATACTCCCCCATATAATATTGAATTTACAGAGCTCCCCCATACATTGCTGAGTTTATACTCCCCCAAATAATATTGACTTTACCGAGCTCCCCTATACACTGCTGAGTTTATACTCCCCCATATCATATTGAATTTACAGAGCTCCCCCATACATTGCCGAGTTTATGCAACCCCAATATAATATTGAGTTTACAGAGCTCCCCCATACATTGCTGAGTTTATACACCCCCATATCATATTGAATTTACAGAGCTCCCCCATACATTGCTGAGTTTATACTCCCACATATAATATTGAATTTACAGAGCTCCCCCATACATTGCTGAGTTTATACTCCCCCATATAATATTGAATTTACAGAGCTCCCCCATACATTGCTGAGTTTATACTCCCCCAAATAATATTGACTTTACCGAGCTCCCCTATACACTGCTGAGTTTATACTCCCCCATATCATATTGAATTTACAGAGCTCCCCCATACATTGCAGAGTTTATGCAACCCCAATATAATATTGAGTTTACAGAGCTCCCCCATACATTGCTGAGTTTATACACCCCCATATAATATTGACTTTACCGAATCCCCCATACATTGCTGAGTATATACTCCCCCAATATATTCCTGAGTTTACAGAGCTCCCCCATACACCCCCATATAATATTGACTTTACAGAGCTCCCCCATCCATAACTGAGTTTATACTCCCCCAATAAATTCCTGAGTTTCCCGACTCCCCCATACATAGCTGAGTATATACACCCCCAATATATTCCTGAGTTTACCGACTCCCCCATACATAGCTGAGTATATACATCCCCAATATATTCCTGAGTTTACCGACTCCCCCATACATAGCTGAGTATATACACCCCCAATATATTCCTGAGTTTTACCGACTCCCCATACATAGCTAGTATATACACCCCAATATATTCCTGAGTTTACCTCCCCCATACATAGCTGAGAATATACACCCCCAATATATTCCTGAGTTTACCGACTCCCCCATAGCTGAGTATATACATAGCTGAGTTATACACCCCCAATATATTCCTGAGTTTACCGACTCCCCCATACATAGCTGAGTATATACACCCCCAATATATTCCTGAGTTTACCGACTCCCCCATACATAGCTGAGTATATACACCCCCAATATATTCCTGAGTTTACCGACTCCCCCATACATAGCTGAGTAAATACACCCCCAATATATTCCTGAGTTTACCGACTCCCCCATACATAGCTGAGTATATACACCCCAATATATTCCTGAGTTTAACGACTCCCCCATACATAGCTGAGTATATACACCCCCAATAAATTCCTGAGTTTACCGACTCCCCCATACATAGCTGAGTATATCCACCCCCAATATATTCCTGAGTTTACCGACTCCCCCATACATAGCTGAGTATATGCACCCCCAATATATTCCTGAGTTTACCGACTCCCCCATACATAGCTGAGTATATGCACCCCCAATATATTCCTGAGTTTACCGACTCCCCCATACATAGCTGAGTATATGCACCCCCAATATATTCCTGAGTTTACCGACTCCCCCATACATAGCTGAGTATATGCACCCCCAATATATTCCTGAGTTTACCGACTCCCCCATACATAGCTGAGTATATACACCCCCAATATATTCCTGAGTTTACCGACTCCCCCATCCATAGCTGAGTTTATACTCCCCCAATATATTCCTGAGTTTACCGACTCCCCCATCCATAGCTGAGTTTATACACCCCCAATAAATTCCTGAGTTTACTGAGCTCCCCCATACATAGCTGAGTATATACACCCCCAATATATTCCTGAGCTTACCGACTCCCCCATACATAGCTGAGTATATACACCCCCAATATATTCCTGAGTTTACCGACTCCCCCATACATAGCTGAGTATATACACCCCCAATATATTCCTGAGTTTACCGACTCCCCCATCCATAGCTGAGTTTATACACCCCCAATATATTCCTGAGCTTACCGACAAACCCATACATAGCTGAGTTTGTAGGATCCTCCAATAATAATCCATTATTCAGAGACGCCAGGATACTGTGCTGTTTGTGGCAGTAATATTACCTTCAATGTTGCTGCTCCTGTCACCACTCACTGAAGGCCAACGCCACGACTTGACAAACATTTTATAACTTGGCAGGGAGGAGTTGCTGGGCTTCGCCCATTACATTTGTATCCGTTAATAATGTGAATATGCTGATAGGTAAAATCCCAATGACAGCGCTCTGTTTATTTTACAGTTAAATGCGCCAGTTGGATCTCAGCTCAGATTGTGGCCATTTCGTTCCTAAAGAGAGACAGCTGCTTTTTAAGAACAGGTTAAACATCAACTCAGCGTTATTCTGTATAGTGAGATTTGTACCAATTTGACTTGTTCGGCTTAAATTTAAAATTCCCTTTAAATTAGCTTTAAATTCCTAACAGTCCACACGTTTAACACTCTTGGTTAGATATTATTATTAGAAGTGCAGTATTTATATTACCATATTCCTTAGTAACATCTCACTATCGCTGCCAGAACCCCGATTATAGGATGTTGTTCATACAACTCACCGCGTTTCCACCATTTCCTTTTTTTTTATCAGTGATATTACATATTGCTCAATTATAAAGTTATATCATGAAGTAATATCGAGACGTCCGTGGCCACAGTGCAGATTGTGAAGTTATATCATGAAGTAATATCGAGACGTCAGCGGCCACTGTGCAGATTGTGAAGTTATATCATGAAGTCATATCGAGACGTCACAGCCCACAGCGCAGATTGTGAAGTTATATCATGAAGTCATATCGAGACGTCAGAGGCCATAGTGCAGATTGTGAAGTTATATCATGAAGTCATATCGAGACGTCCGCAGCCACAGTGCAGATTGTGAAGTTATATCATGAAGTCATATCGAGACATCTGCGGCCACAGTGCAGATTGTGAAGTTATATCATGAAGTAATATCGAGACGTCAGAGGCCACAGTTCAGATTGTGAAGTTATATCATGAAGTCATATCGAGACATCTGCGGCCACAGTGCAGATTGTGAAGTTATATCATGAAGTCTTATCGGGACGTCACAGGCCACAGTGCAGATTGTGAAGTTATATCATGAAGTCATATCGAGACGTCCGCGGCCACAGTGCAGATTGTGAAGTTATATCATGAAGTCATATCGAGACGTCCGCGGCCACAGTGCAGATTGTGATGTTATATCATGAAGTCATATCGAGACGTCAGAGGCCACAGTGCAGATTGTGAAGTTATATCATGAAGTAATATCGAGACATCTGCGGCCACAGCGCAGATTGTGAAGTTATATCATGAAGTCTTATTGAGACGTCCGTGGCCACAGTGCAGATTGCGAAGTTATATCATGAAGTAATATCGAGACGTCCGCGGCCACAGCGCAGATTGCGAAGTTATATCATGAAGTCATATCGAGACGTCAGAGGCCACAGTGCAGATTGTGAAGTTATATCATGAAGTCATATTGAGACGTCCGTGGCCACAGTGCAGATTGCGAAGTTATATCATGAATATCGAGACGTCAGCAGCCACAGCGCAGATTGTAAAGTTATATCATGAAGTCATATCGAGACGTCACAGGCCACATTGCAGATTGTGAAGTTATATCATGAAGTAATATCGAGACGTCCACGGCCACAGCGCAGATTGTGAAGTTATATCATGAAGTCATATCGAGACGTCAGAGGCCACAGTGCAGATTGTGAAGTTATATTATGAAGTCATATCGAGACGTCCGCGGCCACAGTGCAGATTGCGAAGTTATATCATGAAGTCATATCGAGACGTCCGCAGCCACAGTGCAGATTGTGAAGTTATATCATGAAGTCATATCGAGACGTCCGCGGCCACAGTGCAGATTGTGAAGTTATATCATGAAGTCATATCGAGACGTCAGAGGCCACAGTGCAGATTGTGAAGTTATATCATGAAGTAATATCGAGACATCTGCGGCCACAGCGCAGATTGTGAAGTTATATCATGAAGTCATATTGAGACGTCCGTGGCCACAGTGCAGATTGCGAAGTTATATCATGAAGTAATATCGAGACGTCCGCGGCCACAGCGCAGATTGCGAAGTTATATCATGAAGTCATATCGAGACGTCAGAGGCCACAGTGCAGATTGTGAAGTTATATCATGAAGTCATATTGAGACGTCCGTGGCCACAGTGCAGATTGCGAAGTTATATCATGAATATCGAGACGTCAGCAGCCACAGCGCAGATTGTAAAGTTATATCATGAAGTCATATCGAGACGTCACAGGCCACATTGCAGATTGTGAAGTTATATCATGAAGTAATATCGAGACGTCCACGGCCACAGCGCAGATTGTGAAGTTATATCATGAAGTCATATCGAGACGTCAGAGGCCACAGTGCAGATTGTGAAGTTATATTATGAAGTCATATCGAGACGTCCGCGGCCACAGTGCAGATTGCGAAGTTATATCATGAAGTCATATCGAGACGTCCGCGGCCACAGTGCAGATTGTGAAGTTATATCATGAAGTAATATCGAGACGTCAGCGGCCACAGTGCAGATTGTGAAGTTATATCATGAAGTCATATCGAGACGTCAGAGGCCACATCGCAGATTGTGAAGTTATATCACGAAGTCATATCGAGAGGTCCGCGGCCACAGCGCAGATTGTAAAGTTATATCATGAAGTCATATCGAGACGTCCGCGGCCACAGTGCAGATTGTGAAGTTATATCATGAAGTCATATCGAGACGTCACAGGCCACAGTGCAGATTGTGAAGTTATATCATGAAGTCATATCGAGACGTCAGAGGCCACAGTGCAGATTGTGAAGTTATATGATGAAGTCATATCGAGACGTCAGAGGCCACAGCGCAGATTGTGAAGTTATATCATAAAGTCATTTCGAGACGTCACAGGCTACAGTGCAGATTGTGAAGTTATATCATGAAGTCATATCGAGACGTCAGAGGCCACAGAGCAGATTGTGAAGTTATATCATGAAGTCATATCGAGACGTCAGAGGCCACAGTTCAGATTGTGAAGTTATATTATGAAGTCATATAGAGAGGTCCGCGGCCACAGCGCAGATTGTGAAGTTATATCATGAAGTCATATCGAGACGTCACAGGCTACAGTGCAGATTGTGAAGTTATATCATGAAGTCATATCGAGACGTCAGAGGCCACAGAGCAGATTGTGAAGTTATATCATGAAGTCATATCAAGACGTCAGCAGCCACAGCGCAGATTGTGAAGTTATATCATGAAGTCATATCGAGACGTCCGCGGCCACAGTGCAGATTGCGAAGTTATATCATGAAGTAATATCGAGACATCTGCGGCCACAGTGCAGATTGTGAAGTTATATCATGAAGTAATATCGAGACGTCCGCGGCCACAGTGCAGATTGTGAAGTTATATCATGAAGTAATATCGAGACGTCCGCGGCCACAGTGCAGATTGTGAAGTTATATCATGAAGTCATATCGAGACATCAGCGGCCACAGCGCAGATTGTGAAGTTATATCATGAAGTCATATCGAGACGTCCGCGGCCACAGTGCAGATTGCGAAGTTATATCATGAAGTCATATCGAGACATCTGCGGCCACAGTGCAGATTGTGAAGTTATATCATGAAGTAATATCGAGACGTCCGAGGCCACAGTGCAGATTGTGAAGTTATATCATGAAGTAATATCGAGACGTCCGCGGCCACAGTGCAGATTGCAAAGTTATATCATGAAGTCATATCGAGACGTCAGCAGCCACAGCGCAGATTGTGAAGTTATATCATGAAGTCATATTGAGACGTCCGCGGCCACAGCGCAGATTGTGAAGTTATATGATGAAGTCATATCGAGACGTCAGAGGCCACAGTGCAGATTGTGAATGTGACGAGACCAATCTCGCAACATTGCATTGGAGAAGCCTGGTTGCTCGCCTGCTGCCTCTAGACTATGGCCCCCTGTTAAAAGACTTTGTTTCGCCTGCAGAAAAGCTGTATTCGTGCTTTTCTGCCGGTTGCTCGGTAGATTCAATCTAACGAACAACCGCACGAATGAATAGACCACCTGGGAGCTGGAGTGTGCCGGCAATTAACCTCCCTGAAGCTGCGGTTAACCGCAGCTTAATTGACGAATGCTGGGTGGCAGCCATTCGTATCCCGAACACGAGGTCGCTGCCATTTTTAACATCCGAATGCACAGCGGTGTTCGTCTCTATTTTCATGGTACTAAAATCGGACACAGTTTTGCGCGAACACCGCTGAAGCCGTCGACCTCCCTTCTTGTTCGGTGGAAGTGCACGAACGGCCCAGTGTTCGGTAGTTTTGTTTGAATGTTTTATACCCCAGATAGGAATCCCATGGAGCCCATTCGTATGAAACTGACTGTAAAGACTTTGGCTCCATGGCGATTAAACTGTATTCGTGTGGTCTGAGCGCCATTCACTTAATAATGTGCGATCAGACCTGAGCTATCTGGGGATATGTTAAATGTATAGTTTTAATGCAATGTGTCTTACCTTGTGTATTTTAACAGTAATGCTTGTTTTAGTATCCCCATGTGCATAATGGAGATTTGACTCTGTCTTGCGGGATAATTGAATTACTTCTCAATTATCTCCCAGGGCAGAGGGGAGAAAGCCAGGATGCATTGTGGGAATATACTGTGTTATTGGCGGTTCGTGTGTTTGGTGTTCTGCAGTAGCTGTGCCTGCATCTCTGGAAAGGGGGCAGATCGCCTAAACTGTTTTTACCCCTTTTGTGCAATACGGTCCGTTACAGTGAAGTTATATCATGAAGTCATATCGAGACGTCCGCGGCCACAGTGCAGATTGCAAAGTTATATCATGAAGTCATATCGAGACGTCAGCAGCCACAGCGCAGATTGTGAAGTTATATCATGAAGTCATATTGAGACGTCCGCGGCCACATTGAAGATTGCGAAGTTATATCATGAAGTATTATCGAGACATCTGCGGCCAAAGTGCAGATTGTGAAGTTATATCATGAAGTAATATCGAGACGTCCGCGGCCACAGTGCAGATTGTGAAGTTATATCATGAAGTAATATCGAGACATCTGCGGCCACAGCGCAGATTGTGAAGTTATATCATGAAGTCATATTGAGACGTCCGTGGCCACAGTGCAGATTGCGAAGTTATATCATGAAGTCATATCAAGACATCTGCGGCCACAGTGCAGATTGTGAAGTTATATCATGAAGTCATATCGAGACGTCACAGGCCAAAGTGCAAATTGTGAAGTTATATCATGAAGTCATATCGAAACGTCACAGGCCACAGTGCAGATTGTGAAGTTATATCATGAAGTCATATCGAGACGTCACAGGCCACAGTGCAGATTGTGAAGTTACATCATGAAGTCATATCGAGACGTGGCCACAGCGCAGATTGTGAAGTTATATCATGAAGTCATATCGAGACGTCAGCGGCCACAGTGCAGATTGTGAAGTTATATCATGAAGTCATAGATCGAAGTTATATCATGAAGTCATATCGCGGCCCACAGTGCAGATTGTGAAGTTATATCATGAAGTAATATCGAGACGTCAGCGGCCACATTGCAGATTGTGAAGTTATATCATGAAGTCATATCGAGACGTCACAGGCCACAGTGCAGATTGTGAAGTTATATCATGAAGTCATATCGAAACGTCAGAGGCCACAGTGCAGATTGTGAAGTTATATCATGAAGTCATATCGAGACGTCACAGGCCACAGTGCAGATTGTGAAGTTATATCATGAAGTCATATCGAGACGTCACAGGCCACAGTGCAGATTGTGAAGTTATATCATGAAGTCATTTTGAGACGTCCGCGGCCACAGCGCAGATTGTGAAGTTATATCATGAAGTAATATCGAGACGTCGGCGGCCACAGTGCAGATTCTGAAGTTATATCATGAAGTCATATCGAGACGTCAGAGGCCACAGCGCAGATTGTGAAGTTATATCATGAAGTCATATCGAGACGTCCGCGGCCACAGCGCAGATTGTGAAGTTATATCATGAAGTCATATCGAGACGTCCGCGGCCACAGTGCAGATTGCAAAGTTATATCATGAAGTTATATCATGAAGTCATATCGAGACGTCAGCAGATTGTGAAGTTATATCCACAGAGAGATTGTGAAGTTATATCATGAAGTCATATCGAGACGTCCACGCGTGCCACAGTGCAGATTGCGAAGTTATATCATGAAGTAATATCGAGACGTCTGCGGCCACAGTGCAGATTGTGAAGTTATATCATGAAGTAATATCGAGACGTCCGCGGCCACAGTGCAGATTGTGAAGTTATATCATGAAGTAATATCGAGACGTCCGCGGCCACAGTGCAGATTGTGAAGTTATATCATGAAGTCATATCGAGACATCAGCAGCCACAGCGCAGATTGTGAAGTTATATCATGAAGTCATATCGAGACGTCCGCGGCCACAGTGCAGATTGCGAAGTTATATCATGAAGTCATATCGAGACATCTGCGGCCACAGTGCAGATTGTGAAGTTATATCATGAAGTAATATCGAGACGTCCGAGGCCACAGTGCAGATTGTGAAGTTATATCATGAAGTAATATCGAGACGTCCGCGGCCACAGTGCAGATTGTGAAGTTATATCATGAAGTAATATCGAGACATCTGCGGCCACAGCGCAGATTGTGAAGTTATATCATGAAGTAATATCGAGACGTCCGCGGCCACAGTGCAGATTGTGAAGTTATATCATGAAGTCATATCGAGACGTCAGCAGCCACAGCGCAGATTGTGAAGTTATATCATGAAGTCATATCGAGACGTCCGCGGCCACAGTGCAGATTGCGAAGTTATATCATGAAGTCATATTGAGACGTCCGCGGCCACATTGAAGATTGCGAAGTTATATCATGAAGTCATATCGAGACGTCAGCAGCCACAGCGCAGATTGTGAAGTTATATCATGAAGTCATTTCGAGACGTCAGAGGCCACAGTTCAGATTGTGAAGTTAGATCATGAAGTCATATTGAGACGTCACAGGCCACAGTGCAGATTGTGAAGTTATATCATGAAGTCATATCGAGATGTCACAGGCCACAGCGCAGATTGTGAAGTTATATCATGAAGTCATTTCAAGACATCAGAGGCCACACGGTGCAGATTGTCTGACCTGTGCCGCCCCATTTCCATTGATAGATACATCACTCTCTACTTCTGCTCTGTGCCCCCCACTTTCTATTTCTGACCAGTGACCCCCCAATCTCTGCTTCTACCCTGTGCTCCCCCCACTCTCTACTTCTGACCCTTGACCCTCACTCTCTGCTTCTGCCCTGTGCCCCACACTCTCTACTTCTGACCTGTGCCCCCCCATTTTCTGCTTTTGCCCTGTGCCCCACCCACTCTCTACTTCTGTAATGCTGCAAACATAACAGTATCAAATGTCTACACCTATGTATGTCAGAGTGTATGTGTGTGTGTCACTGTGTGTTTTTCACTGTGTATATGTGTGTGTTTCACTGTGTGTACATGTGCCAGTGTGTATCTGAGTGTGTGTATGTGCCATACAAACAAACCCCAGTTTTAAAATCTTAAAATGTTATGCACACTACAAACTCTACTCACAAACACACACCTTGATTTAAAAGCCAATACTTCATACAAGTACACCTGCATTCCTACTTATACAAATACAACCTTGCAATGATGGGCGAATGGTAGATCCCCAGCTGATATAGTAGCATTGCAGTTGTACGACCAATGGGGATCTATCTTTTCGCCACTCTGGTGCTATGGGGCCCCAAAAAACGTTCTTACATCAGAGTACTGGGTTGGGGTGGAGGGTGTGACTGCATTCCAGGCAGTGGGGGTATGGGGGAGGGTTCAGGGGACCCAAGCTACATTGGTAGATGATATTCTTGTATTTAGTGAATGATCCCCATGTTCTGTAGGTATAAAAAACCAACATCGGGTAATATGTATTAACACAATATATACAGTAAAAAAACTTGGAACACTCACAATATTTAGAGCCTTTATGAGTTGGCTCTAAACTGTAACAGCAGGTACATCAATCAGATGTGGATATATGGTCAGGTCCCCCAGAAGTTATCAGAAGTCTTCTGTGTGGTAAATCAGGAACCAGGTAACCAGGTAAATAAAAGGTAAATACTTTTATGTGACAATATAAAATAAAGTAAAAAGGCACAACGCGTTTCGACCTTGTACAATAGGTCTTCCTCAGGTGCATATAGTGCAGCATGTGAGCAAAAGCTCTTATATATCTTTTTTGCAATTCTTTATTTTTGCGTGCAAGGTTAGTTACAATACTACCCGTATAGCCACAACAGCCTTCCGGGTTTTCAAATATTTAATGACATCACAACATAGTTTAGGCATACATAGCAGTCTGTCGATTCTAATCTGTGGTGTCAGCTAGTTCTGCACATTTTCATATAATTTATGTGTCCGTTTGCGTATAGGTATACGTGTGTATAGGGGTTGTCGCTCATTGAGCCTATGTGTGCCTCTGCGATCGTCCAGTGGGTTGGGAATTGACTCCTTACCAAGGAGGTCGCGGGGGGGGTGGGAGGAGATGTAGTCTCCCTGGAGCTTTTGGTGTATGTGTCAGGGTGGGTCTTGTCTGATGTTGTGTCAGCAGCAGTTATGGTGTAGCGTTTAGTTAGTCGTGTAGGTGCATATGTTTCAGTAATACATAGATAAAAATAAACAGTGAAACAACAGGAGAAACCAAAGGTAAAACAGAAGGCAAGACCGGAACCGGTTAATGCATTGTATGCTTGTTGGCTACAAATTTTACAGTTCAGGTCGGTTCTCTCTGGTGCTCTCTATTCCTGAGGATGAATGGGGTCATTCTGTCAGGATCCCAGGTGTGCGAAGACGTGGGAGTTTCTTGTGCTGCGGGTCCGGTGTGAATCCCCAGTGCGCGTAGGAACTGTTCTGCCTCCTGTAGTGAGGAAAGATTGTGTGTGGTACCGTTTTTGGTTACAGTCAGGGTCCTTGGTAGAGTCCATTTGTACTCAATTTTAGCTTCGCGCAGACTGCTCGTCACTTGTGCCAGGGACCTGCGCCACAACAGCGTGTTTCTTGTTAAGTCCTGATAGAAGGTAATGTGGGATGATTCAAAAGCAAGTGGTGTCCCTCCCCTGACTGCTGTAAGGATCTTGATTTTGTCTGCCACTGAGTGGCACCGGATGATGACATCTTGTGGAGCTGTGGCTGGGGCTTGTCTTGCTTTTTTGATCCTAAAGAAGCCGTCTAGTGTGAATTTTTTGGCTTGGGCGTGCGGTAGGAGCGTGGCTGTGAGACGTCTGAGGTAGAGGGGTAGTTCTGTGGAGTCCACGCTATCCGGTATCCCCCTTAGTTTTAAGTTAGTGCGCCTGTTGCGGTCCTCTGCTAGGTCCATTCTCGTAGTGAGGTTGGATTGGGATGTCTGCATGAGTATTATTTGTTCTTTTAGCCCCTGTGTTACAAACTGCCATTTGTAACTGTTATTTTATTTGACAAATTGTCCTGCTTCCCTGTGTTATGGAGAAGCCTAATTGCCAGCCTTCTGCCCCATGACTATGGACCTAGTGTGTATGGCGATTTGACTGTATTTGTGGGATCTGAGCGCTGTTTGGATATATTGAGCGCTCAGATCCAAGCCATCTGGGGATAGGTTGAATGTGGGGGTTCTGTTCAGTTCAATAGGAGTTATGTATTTTTGTGTCTTTTTGTGTCTTTTGCTAACATGTGGTTAATGGAGTCTGCCTCTATCCCTGGATAATTGGATTACTTTCCCCATTGTCCAGGATAGAGGCCTCTGTAAAACCGGTTTGGGCCAGAAAACCATGCTGCCAGCCAGGCCCCAAAAGACACTTTTGCTAACTTTTGAACCCCTTGTCTGATTTGTGCCATTTTTTAATATGTTGCTCCCCTTAATGGATTGATTCCAAATATGTAATTTTATGAAGATTGGCTGTGTAGTTTGGAAGTTATAGTACATGTATAAAAACTGTATTTTTACTGTTCTGTTTTAATTATGTTATGTGATTATCTGAGGGATGGGAATTTCCCCGAATGTATATTGTTCCGATTGGTTATACTGCTAATTATGTGGGTGTCTCCCTTGCATGGGCAGAATCTCATAAAAGCAGAGTGTGTGCCATTAAACATCAGATCTTCTTGACCCTCAATACGTAGCCTTGTCTCGTTATTGGAGGGAACTGCTATAGCACACTGGGGATTGCTATGCTCTGCATACTCCCCTGAGCTTTTAATCACTTAGCTCTTTTAAGAGCTGTTCCTGTTACGCTCTCCTGGAGGAGAGGTCTTCCCCACACGGTCCTGGAGGACAGAAGCTGATCCAGGGTGGAAGGAAGACGGCGAGACTCCAGTTAAGCTACGGCGGTTGTGGAGTCTGCGGTGGTTGTGGTGTCTGCTGCAGTGTTTGGAGTCCTCAGGAAGCGCTAGGAGCATCCATCAACGGAGGGTACTCGGTCGGAGTACAGGGAGCTCCGTTACACCCTGTACCTCTTGTTTCAAGTCTAGGGTGTCCTCTTCAGTGGCTTGAGTGCGTGTAATTATTGCCTGCATTTCGGTCCTTAGCAAGTCCATATCTGCTGCGTGCATTTGTCTCATTTCTTTCAGCAGGTCGGCTATGTCTTGTTTAGTAGCCGGTGTGAGGTTAGTTCTGTTAGTTTGTGGATCCCTTATTGGGTGAGCGGTTAATAGTTCTTGTTCGGCTCCGGATTGCTCTCCTTCATCTTGGGAGGCAGTTGTGCGGTCTGGCGAGGCCGCCATCTTGGGCGCCGTTGGTCTTTGCAGCAGGTCGCCTATGTCCTGTGTGGTCCTGCTTGTGTTCTGTGTGGGTCTCTGGGATTTTCTGCCCATGTTGTAGTCGTTAGGCGCAGCTGTCCCAGTCTGCAGGTAGGGGTCCTGGAGCACTTTCAGGGCTGTGAGTTCTTGTGCGAACCTTGAGGCTTGGTAGGCGGTGTAGGCCCCGGTTTTCCGTTGGGTCTTTCTGCTCGTTTGCGGATACAAAAAAGGCATCAGCTTGCTGCTCGCTTACTGGGGTTTCCCCGGGAGCTGGTAGAATGCCTCTGTAGGTGCCGCAGGGCTTCGTTTTAGGGCCTTTTAGGCGTCGTTTGTCCGGAGCTCAGAGGTGATGCGACCGTTCCTGTCTGGTGCTCGGCTCCGCCCCCCAAGCTCTTATATATCATACATAATAAGTACAAACAATTAAAATAATTAACAGGTGAACATTCATTAAGAAGCCCCTTCCCCATATATGGAGGGTTTCCTACTTTTTCTATATAATCAGACGTTACAATTTGCTTAAAATTTCTGGCCACTCTAAAAATAAATTTAAGTTTATCACTTTGTTCTTGTTTCAAAATATGCCAGTTCTTATTTATAATTATTTTTAACATACCAACATTACTACAATAATTGAAAATAAGTGGTATTTCTTCTGTTATTTTGATCCTTCTTTTTATAGTGTAGTTGTTGTGATATGTTTAGGTCCTTAAGACTGTCAATATCTTTCTGAAGGTTATCTTCCTTATATCATTTTTGTAAAAACAGTTTGAGTTTAAATGATGACTGATTAATAAAATATGTCTGATCTGAACAGTTTCTTTTGACTTGTACAAATTGACCCTTGGGAATATTATGTAGCCATGGGTCATGGTGGCAACTACTTGTTTCAATAAAACTATTTACATTAACTTGTTTAAAGAAGGTACGGGTTTTGAACTGTTCTTCAGAAATATAAATGTTAAGATCTAAAAAAATCAATATTGGTAGGGCTGACATTTTTTGTAAATTTGATACCCCAATCATTGGAGTTAAGATGGTTAAAAAGTAGATTAAAATCCACCTCAGACCCTTTTCAAATAATATAATATCATCTATGTATCTCTTATATAGGGCAAGGTTTGCTCCTCAGGTATGTCCTAGGTAAATAAATAAACTTTTCCTATAGGATATAAAAAGATTGGCATAGCTGGGGGCAAACTTGTGGTACCTCGAGTCTGAAGGTAAAAATCATCATCAAACCAAAAATAATTATTGATTAAAATCATCTCTATTCCTTTGATGATAAAATCAATCTGTACATCTAAGAATTCTTTAGATTGTTTTAAATAAAATGCAACTGCAACCATTCCTTTTTAATGTTCTATTATGATGTACAAACTGGTGACATCACATGTAATTAGCAGATAACCTTCTTCCCATTTTGGTTCTTCTAAAATTTTTAAAAGTCTCATAGAGTCTTGAAGGTAGAAACGGCACAATTTGACTAATGGTTGAAGAAAATAGTCAATAAATTGCGATAGTGTAGATAAAAAAGAGTCAATACCAGAAACTATGGGACCCCATTCGTATACCGAACACGAGGTCGCGGCCTTTTTAAACATGCGAACGCACAGCAGTGTTCGACGCCCAACTCATGGAACTGAAAATGGATACATTTTGGCGCGAACACCGCTGAAGCCGCCAACCTCCCTTCTTGTACGGTAGAAGTGCACGAATGGCCCTATATTTGATAGTTGTACCTGAATACACCATACGCAGTTAGGAATCCCGTGGAGCTCATTCGTATGAAAACTGACTTTGTGAACACTTTGGCTCCACGGCGATTAGACTGTGTGCATAGAATCTGAGCGCTATTCGGTACTTTTGTGCGCTCAGATCCCAGCTATCTGGGGATGGGTTGCAAGTATATATTTTGTGTGATAAATGTAATATTGTGTATTTTATTGTGTTTTAGTATTATACTGTAACCATGTGGGTAATGGAGTTTTGCCTCTGTCCTTGGAGATAATTGGATTACTTCCCAATTATCTCCAGGATAGAGGGGAGGGATTGTAATGTATTGGGGGAGTGTTTTAACCATGTCTGCCTGTGATTGGTCATTGTACTATTTGTGTCCCAGTCTCCCATTGGGTCCCCTAGGGGAGTTTCCACCAGACGGGCGACCTGCATAAATACTAGGCAGGTAGCGCTCATTAAACAGACCACTGCTTGACCTTCAACACGGAGCTCTGTCTTGTTCTTTGGGGGGATTTACTGTATGCTGTTAGAGACTGATTGCTAGGAGTGTAAGCCGCTTGGGTGCTTTTCCGATTCGTCTGCTAGCAGCTATTCGTGAGGTTCCAGTTCGGGAGTTTGGAGCATTCCCTTACATGCGGTTCGGGAGTTTGGTGTTCTGCAGTAGCTGTGCCTGTATATCTGGAAGGGGAAGATCTTCTAAACGGCGGTTTAACCCTTTTATGCTGAGGGTGCCGTTACACTCCAATCCTAGAGAAATGGAGTTTGTAGCAATACAGAAAGTCCAGACACACTGGAGAGGTGGTAATAATGCCTTCAATTTAAGTAAAAAAGAAGCAACTTGGATATTTGAACTGCAAACCTTATGTCCTAAAGGATCAAATATAGATTTTGAAATTGGACCAATACTTTAAGTAATACATTTTTCTCTTGCATTATTTTATTACTTTTTTTTTATTATTCTTAATAATCTCAATTTTATCATATTTTATTAGTCATTTTAATACCCCTATATTATTATATAATGTATGCTGTTTTCTTTTTCCTGGTAATAATAATGTTACTAATCGTTTTCATTATATTTATACTCTTGCTCTTACTCTTCCCTGTTTCAAAATGATGACTGTAATGAACATTGTTCCTATTTGGAACTATATGGACATTGCTCCCTGATTAAAAATAAAAAAACAGAAAATGGGTAAGTGACGCTAAAAATAAGATAAGATATATACAAATTGTGTATCCCAGTGCGTCTGAACACAACCCAGTGTTATGTCACCCAAAAACACTTACATAAACAGATTGGTACAAAGAGAAAGGTGGTTTGCGCACACGATGGATATAACGTTACTGTATTTATATCTGCAAGGTATAAAAAAATCATCATAAGGCAATATATATGTACAGAATATAAAAAAGATAGTAACTTGGAGCACTCACAGTCTTGGAGCTCCCTGATTGGTAAGAACGAATGATGAACAGATACAGATATATATAGGCCTACGCCCACCGGAAACATGACGGACATAACCGGAAGTGACACGTTGCTATGTTGGGAAGGTCGAGCACATCCTCATAGAAGACATAACCTCGGCGGCCATGCTGGATGAGGCGGAACTGCCCAGAAAAAGATCCAGACACGCTCCATATAGGAATGTTCACCTGTTAATAAGCTGGTACGTGTATAGAACGATTCAGGACAATCTGTGAACATTCCAATAATGCACATTGTGATCCCTGCAATATTTCGCAATTTGCTACAGATTTTCAACCATTGTGTTTATTACACAACAATTTAATTGCTTCCAACCTGAGCCTCATATTCCAGACACGAAGGACATCGAATCGCCCAATATTACCTTCACTGTATTACTGGAGTAAAAAGTGAGGATTCACTAACAAGGAGTTAAAATCTTTATAAATAGCTCTATCATATCAGACATAGCACATGAGCACAAATTGTGAGGGAAAGTCCTGAATGCTGAGCAGTTGCCATAACAACCAATGGAACGCAACCAGAGACTGCTCCAAATTCACTTTGCTTCATTATTGCTACAAATTCATGGTTATTATTGCTCAAAGTTCACCGTTTTATTCTAGTCTTCTAATTAGTTTTAATCCTCTTCATACACTTTTTAATTTAGAAGGACACTCTAGTTTGCAGTCCCCATTTTAACTACATTAACTAATAAAAAAATTGTATACCTCCCTATTGTCTGCAGACTGTGATGTGTGTTTTCTCAGCTGATCCTGGATCGTTCTGCTATTTCCAATTAGTATATTATACGTGTGCAATAACCCTCCACAATGCAGGATTTGTAGCATATGTAGTACCTGTAGCGGTGTCAGGATTACAAGTTGATCCAGCACGCAGTACTGTGTCACACCTAGGACTAAGGATAACAATGGGCAGAAGCGGTCTGGGTGCCTGGACCTTAGAATGGCTGGACTTAACGTCTCCGAGAATAGTCAAAATACTTGCCGAGGTCAGGAACACAGAATCAGACACAACGATGAGGGAAAGCCAAAAGTCGAGGATACCAGAATTCAGGGAAGTCAAAACAAAGCCAAAGTCAAATACCAGAAAATCAAGATCAGGAACGCGCTCTCGGATAACCATATGCATGAAACCACGGCAGGGCAATGAGCAAGAGGGGAATTGGGTTTAAATACCCCTCCTGTGGATCTGATAGGCTGTAACTGACCTCTGACCCCAAAAGCAATTACCAGGTTTCCGTGTGCATGATTGCTGCTCAGCACAACTTTTCCTGTCAGGACGGTAAATGCCATTAACCACATTTTTATATGCGGATGAATACGTGACAAGTGGAGACTTAGTCCTGACCAGGACTCTCCCTCTGCTAGGATCAGGAATTCAGGAACTCAGGAACAAGAATTAGCCAAGTGAATAGCCCACCTCCTCCCCAGTAACTGGATGACGTACAGTTCTGGGAGTACAACTGATTTTATTTTAGCCATACACGGCTTTTATTCACTGACCTCTAGCATGGGTTCTCCACATCAAAAAGTCAAGGGTTTTTCTCCCAGGAGCCTCTGTTTCTGAGGGATAATTGAGTGAGAAAACTATAACTCAATTATCTCTTAGATACAGGAAACATACACAATATTGCAATTTCTCATAAAAATAAATTTTATTAACATAGGAACCCCACAAAAGTCATCACCGAATAGCTTGGGGGTACGAACAAGGGGGCATGGACACGGACAACCGAACACCAGGGAATGGAGTTTGCTACAGTTCCACTGTTGCAAGTTAAAGGGACTCTCCAGTGCCAGGAAAACAAACCGTTTTCCTGGCACTGCAGGTGCCCTCTCCCTGCCACCCCCCATCCCAAGTTGCTGAAGGGGTTAAAACCCCTTCAGTGACTTACCTGTATCCAGCGCTGTTGTCCCTCGGTGCTGGTTCAGGGTCCGTCCACGACTTCATCCGGCAGGGGAGACCTATTGCGCAATGCCGCACACGCGCATTAGACCTCCCCATAGAAAAGCATTGAAAAATGCTTTCAATGCTTTCCTATGGGGGTTTCAGCGACGCTGGAGGTGCTCACATAGCGTGAGGACGTCCAGCGACACTATAGCACACAAAATGTGTGCTATAAACCCGGAAGTGTCCTCTAGTGGCTGTCTAGTAGACAGCCACTAGAGGAGGAGTAAACCCTGCAAGGTAAATATTGCAGTTTATGAAAACTGCAATAATTACAGTTGCAGGGTTAAGAGTAGTGGGAGTTGGCACCCAGACCACTCCAATTGGCAGAAGCGATCTGGGTGCCTGGAGTGTCCCTTTAATATCAGTCACCATACGGCTTCTATTAGCTTGCACAGTAGTTACATTCATGTTTTTTCATGAATGCAACTATTCACAGCTGCAATTTTTATAGAGTGTACACATCCGAATCCCTGCAGCTATACTGACTGTGGGAGCCGGTGATTATGGTGCGTTCAGTTATTACTTGCTCCCCTTCCCTTTGTGTCATTATCAGATATAAACATATATTTCTCAGCATTAGGCAACCAAGACTAAACCGTGATATTTCTAGCTAGCCTTCAGCTTTGTGAGATATAGAACATGAGAAAAGAAATGTACATAGTGACGGTGTACAAAGAATGAGGTTGTGACACGGTTCATTTGAATAGATTTAATCTGCGTTGCGTGTGCTAAATGCATTTACAAAGGTCAAATCAATTAACGTGGTACATCTGGCTGACTTGGTCCAACTCCCGATGGTCACTTACACTCATTAAACGTTCATGGTCATGATAACTGCGAGCTCTGGACTGAACGCCAACACAATATGTTTATTTTGTAATCAATCACGGCAGTCTCTGAAAGGAAGATATTAGCAGAGATTTCAGAGGGCTTTAGAGATACAGTAACACAGAGCATCACCCTACCAAATGGAAGATTTCTATATTGACCACAACCACCCCATATCAGATCTGTCCCAGTGGGCTTTGGTCACACTAGACTCGCTTTGCCTCCACTCACAGCGCTCACTCCATGAGATATGATGTCATGTCATCGGGTCTGATTAAGTTTACAGTAGATACCTGTTGTGCTGTGGTGGCTGATCTGCTCATTTTCAGACTCTAGTAACAGCCAATAAAATATACACACAGACTGATTGAAATAACGAGAAGATGATATATATTGTAAAAAGCGATAGCGCCAGTCTTGGCCGTTCTGGTGGGAGGTTATCGCTTCTAACTGCGAATTGTAACAAATATAAATGCGAATAAATAGTATAAAATTTAAGGCCAGAAAAGACAAACTGAAAGCATTGCAGACTTAGAGAATTTTTCTATTTCAGCGATTTTGACATTAAAGGGAAACTATAGTACTACAAAATATCCTATGGGGTTTTAGCGGACGCTGAATGTCCTCATGCAAAGTGTGAGGATGTCCAGCATCATTTAGCAACCAAAGTCCTCAAACGACAGCACTGGCTGTGGAGGTAACCTTTAATGTAATTATTGGAGTTTCTCAATAACTGCAATAATTACCTTTGCAGGATTAAGGGACCTGGGACACTGCACCCAGACCCCTTCAATGAGCCTATAGTGTCCCTTTAAATTTGAAATTCCCGTGAATTCTCACTTTAGTAACTAACCTGACAGTTTATTTTGTTTTGAAAGTTAAGATTTTATGTTGCCTTAGTGTGGGTTAATCTTAGGACGGTCCAGGTTAATGCAAAGTATAGAATAGTATTGTTAGTAAATCCCATAATTAAACACACACGGCTTCTCAGACGGGAATTCGCTAAAATTAGACACGTCAGGATTTCTCCGTGAATTTCAAGTTTTTAGGGTAAAATAGTCAACTTTCACGTAGCACATAATATTGGAACCTATGGCACTATTGGCTGTCTTCGTTTTTTTATTTTGTATATTTATACGGTTCCCAAGAAACTGGTATCCCGATAGAAAAGGACGAAAAGACTCCTCGATGGGACTTTGCTGCAACCTTGACAAGTTCACACACTGACTTTGGACTTTTAGACTTTCTACTTGTTCTTTGTTTGTGTTAGTGTTTTAATATTTCCCCTGTTTTCCTGCGTTATTCTATTTCTGTTGGGTCTTTGAGGCTTGCTAATGCCTTTTCTTTTCTATTTGGTTGTGCAGCGCTGATCCTTCTGTTTTCAACTGGGTTATTGAGACATAATTTAGTGAAATCTTTATATGCTGAGGATTTCTTGCTGTTTGTATAGTGTGCTGCCAGGATGGGAGCCTTACGGAGAGTATGGAGGAAGCCACCCATTGGCACGGCCTAGCCTAACTTGACTGTAACACGCTTCATGGAGCATGCGATAACATTGACATGATGCCAGGATCTGCCTGAATCCAAACACATGCTTTGACCTTTCAAGCATAGTGTATTTAGTCACTCCTGACCGACATTGCTACTTAACCCATTATTTAACCCATTCCGTATCCTTAACGACAAAACACAGGCAGCTTGAATGTACAAACTCTTCCTTTACAGATGCAGTTTCATCCCAGCCTTTACTCTGCTCTATGACCAGATATCATGTCCCCCTAGACTCAGTCCTACACCGGCACATAGCGCCCTCCATCAACCACAAAACAGACTTCCAAACACCAGCAGCAAAATAAAACAAAACTTAAAGCCACAGCCCTACAGGAAGGTTGTGACAAACTACCCTTTCTAAGTGAGTTTGCCACAGGCTCATGGAGGAGCATGCTTGCCATCCTCCTGCCCACAGACTATGGACCCTGTAATATACACTGAAAAAGTCTCAGTTCGTGTATTTGGACTATATGTGTGGCAAACCGAGCCACTTCGGACTGCTAAATTACATATATATATGGTGTTATCCCTTTAAGATTGCTTGCCCATGTCTGTATTTGTACTTCATTGATCTGTAATTGTATTCCCTGTGTGCAATGTAGACAAGCAAAAGTGCAGCGTTAAAAGCATTCGTGTGTTTCTAACCACCAGCATTCAGCTGGGATATCCACAAACAGTGAGTCTCAACACTGTTCGTGGGACCAGCAAAGTACCGAATGAGAGACACCCCCAGCAGGTCGTGTGTCTCCCATTAAGTACTTTGCAACATTGTAGCCAGGTCCAATTAATGTATGTAGTGGGTGGCCGCTGTTCGCGTACAGAACACGTGGTGGCGGCGGCCATCTTTGTTCTCGGAGACCCAACGGGGTTTTGACGTTGAGTGCCTGGAACTAAAATCGGCTACTCAGCGGCAGAAGCTCCGCTGGACTTCCCAGCCATTCGGGAGATTCACTCTTTTGTGTAAATGCCTCCTCTGGTGTGATCTCCTCATTGAGACCTGGTTCCATTAAAACAGTATTATGTGTGGCGTTTGCCTATTTCTGCAGAGATCTGAACGGTAATTCGTGAGATTGTGCACTCAGATCCCTGCAAGCTAATGAGGGGTTATTCGTGTCAATATGTTGGAAATTACCAAAGTTATATATTTTAATGTAAAATACCAGAGTTTACTGTATCAACTGGTAATATAATTATCTGTACTTGATGATGTCATTATTGTCCCTGCTGTCCCAGTCTGGAAACCCTGTGCAGGGACAACCGTATAAATTTGGTGACTTGTCATTAAAGCCTCAGTTGACTCCCAGAACTGTGTTTCGTCCGGTTACTGAGGGATTTGGGATATTGCCTTCATTTTCAGCGCTTTCCTTGGATTACTTTCTGTACCAGCGGAGATATTGGGATTTAATATCGCAGCTCTGCTACAATATGGTTCAGGAACCAAACAGCCACACGAACCGGAGACTACCCTGGAGCTTGTTAAGGCTAATTTATACTTTGTAGCAATTTCCACCGCAGTCTTCTAAGTGTTCATTGGGGTGACCACATTTCCTATGGACAATCACGAGGTGGTGGCCATCTTGTTTGCATGAACACAGGCAGCGGTTTTTGGTCGTCGAGTTCATGGAACTGTCTTCAGACACTGAAACTCCCGAACACCGCTGGACTTCCATGATCGCCTGTGTTCTGTTTTATAACACTTAGGAAGACACTATTCGGGGGAAACATCCACATGAACAAGGGGAACAAGCGCCAGTATAAGAATATGGACTCTGTTTGGTAGTTTGTTCAGTTTTAAACTACCGAACTAGACCGACCGCTAGTCCTGATCTTATGGAACTGTTTTGGACAAATTAGGACTTCCAGGGAAATCCTGAACCCCTGAACCGATCTGGGTAATTTTTGGATATGTTGGTCACCCAGATCGGGGCTATCGGGGGATATAACTGGGCGTTTATGTATTTTTAAGGTACTTTTGGGGTGTTTGTGAAATGTGTGTTTTTTGTGCCTGAAGATAATTACGTTTTGCACAGTTCCTGACTCAATTATCTCCCGGCATAGGGGAGAGATTATCCTGTTTTCTGTGGGAGTGTTATGGGCGTGCTCAACTGTATTTGAAAATGTATAAAAGCAGGCCATCTGGCCTGATTAAACGTATTCCAGCTTGTACTCCCAGAACTATGTGTTGTCTGGTTACTGGGAGGGGAAAGAGATAATCACTGTTCCAGCGTGGAGGATTCAGCAGGGAAAGTCCTTTTAAGGACTAGAGCTACCAAGACGGAGTGTCGTCTAGTGACTGGGGTGGATAGAGCGAGTTCCTCATTTGGCTCCAGGAGGGAGCAATTCCAGGACCCCAGTCAAGCCACAGCAACTGTGGGCAGAAGTGCTGAGGTTTGTCCCCTGTTCCAGCTAGGAATCAGTCCTTGGTGAAGGTACCTAGCCAGGGGTACAGGAAGCTCTGTTACACTAAATATGCTGGGAAAAAAGGCTATGTAAAAAGCCAGGTGTACAAAATTACAACTCTGCCATCTGTTTGAAAGACACTAGGGCAGGGGTTCCCAAACTTTTTAGGTTCAAGGCGCCCTTAATATTTCAATATTTTTCCAAGGCACCCCAAGTCAAAATTTCACAGTTGTATATCTGTACAGCGCTGCGGCATTTACTGGTGCTATAGTGTAATATACAGTGTTGGTGTTTGAAGGGGTGCTTGGAATGCAGGAGTGAGTATGTAATATTGGTGTTAATTTGCAGGAGTGTGTTTGTATGTTGTTCTGGTGTATGACTGCTTGGATGTATGCACATACACTACCACATACATACATACTTACACAGATATACATACACACAAATTCATATAGACATCGACACATACACACACACCTTAACACGCGCATACACTGACATATGCACACGCACAAACATTGATACATGCACACACCATGACACAGATACACACTGACATAAAAACACACACACAATGACACACAGATGCACATACACAGACGCATATCCTGACACACAGATGTGTGCGCACACAAAGACACAGAAGCACACTGACATACACACACACACTCTCAAGTGATATTTTTAATATCTCCAGCCACCCTCCTGTTAGCTTACCCTGTGTGTCCAGTAGGGTGGCTGGGATTCCTGCTGCTGCTTGTGGCGCGAGTGAGGTGTCTGAAGCTCTTCATGCTCCCCTCCTCTCATGCTGCGGCTGCCTCCTCTCCCTCCTGCACTGTCCCCCTGCATGACGCTGGGAGGAAGTGACAGGCTGTCACTTCTCCCAGCTGGCCGATATTATAGGTGCCTGGTCGCAGCCCTTAAGGACCGTGGCACCCGACCCGGCCCCTGTTCAGCAGTAATGTTTTGCTGGTGTTATAATCAAAGCACCGCAGAAACATTCTGCGGCGCCCGTTTGGGAACCGGTGCTCTAGGGTATATCCCTATTCTCCTAAGGACTGCAGATCATGGATAACTATACCAAAATAAGAGGACAACTCTGCAGATCTCATTAAACCTTACCTGTCTCGAGGTTCAGTTCATCATCTGGCACTGGCATTAACTACTCTTTCTAGAGCATTATAGGTCTGGCTGGAAAACTTAGAACATGACACTACAAGAGGTGTACATAGAGAACATCTTAGGGACTTTAAATAAGCTAACGAGTTTTGCTCAGAGGCATCTCTTGATATAACCAAGATAGTGGCAAAAAGAATGGCATTGTCAGTGGCATCCAGTTGAGCCTTATGGCTACATAACTGGGGTATGGATTATGCCTCAAAAGCATCTTTGTGTCCTTGCTTCTTGGAAGAGTGCTTGACCAGGCTATGCAAAAAGCAGCGGATGGGGAGCCTTCTTTCCTCAAGAAAAGAGAATACCTACGTCTTCATCTTGGAGAAATAAAAGACATAGAGACTGCTCTTTTTGTGACGGCAGCACTTACAGACCCAGAAGAGAGTACTCTAGAAACTCAAACTGGGGAACTAATCAACAGACAGCGTCATCAAAATCTTCAAGAGGAAGGGAATCTAGACCTTCTAAAAAGATGTGGAGGTCCAGTCAGCCACCCACGTTCCTTCTACCTATATAGCATGCTCTTCCAGCTGTTTGGAACCACAGCCAATCGACTCCTCATTCCCTTCACATGTTATCAGCTGCTGCAGTTATACTATTAACTCTCTTCCATCACATACAAATCTCTCTGCTACCTCTGTCTCATCTCCCCAGTTTAACCTTTAGATTGTAAGCTCACAGGCAGTGCCCTCTACCTGTTGTATCGGTCTGTTCTTATTGTGTTTGTCTTTTTCCTAATTGTACAGCGCTGTGGAATATGTTGGCGCTTTATAAACGCCAGTAATAAATAAATAATAGAAAAAACCATGAGTAAGTGTATTTACAAGCTTCAAGAACAACATGTGATAGAAGTTCCTCTGGGAGGATGAGGGGCTACTACTACTCTACGGTGTTTCTGGCTCCAAAACAACAAGGGAAATGGCAACTGATACTGCAATTACAGAACATAAATTCCATGCTAAAAATAAGAAGATTGAAAATGGGATCTGTTTAGCCGATAATAAGATACATAAAAAGAGGAGACTGGATGATGCATACTAATTCACACTGATCATGTCAAGTTACTGCGGTTCTGGATTTTGTGTAAACACTATCAGTTCAGCCATTTGGGATCAGTCTGGCCCAAAGAACTTTCTTCAAGAAACTTATCACATTGATGGTGTGGCACCTCGACTGGGTACCTCCGTCAATCGTGCTTCCTAGTAGTCGTCGAGTACTATAAGCAGCGCATCAGATACCATAACCACCTTAACCCCCATTTAGCCGCGGCAGCTTGGCTGGGGTCTCGCCGTCCCTTTCCACCCTGGTCCAACACCTGGATCCAACTCCCAGTGGGAAGACCTCTCCTCCAAGAGAGTATAACAAACCAAAGAGCAGTAAAGCAATTCCCCCCACACCTGAGCCAAGGCTTAATGCTGGGAAGTAGTCTGTTTAATAGGAGCACAGTCACAGAATGTATAAAAGTTACAAACTCCTCCTCTGTGCCTGAGAGATAATGGAGTCAGGAACTGTACTAACTCAATTATCTTCAGGTACAGAAAAACACATTTTTCAGACACCCCAAATGTACCCCTTAAACACATGAAAACCCCACAAAAGTCACATCTCCTGATAGCCCCAATCTGGGTGACTAACATATCCCAAAATCACCCAGATCGGTTCAGGGATTCAGGATTTCTATGGAAGCCATAATTTGACCAACCGTGCACATGGTCCTATGCCCAAAAAGTTCCATGAAATCAGTGCCAACGGTCGATCAAGTTCGGTAGTTTTAAAAATGAACAGACTACCAAACGTAGACTACCAAACGTAGTCAATAGTAATACTGTGGAGACGACCGATACATCAACAGTGCCCTTCCAAGTTGTATAGCACCTAACGCAGGCGATGATAGAAGTCCAGCAGTATTCAGGAGTTTCCGTGTCAGATTTGAGTTTCATTAACCCGACGACCAAACACTGCTGCCTGCGTTCGCAGGGAACAAGTTTGCCGCCACCTTGTGGTCATTCATACTGTTAAGACACCTCCAGTGTCTTTAGACCAAACCGCCGTTTAGTAGACCTTCCCCGTCTGCAATATCAGTAACTCCGTTCGCCTAACCTGCAGTGCACGAACCAAATGCAGGGGAAGCGGCAATACACAAACTGCTGCTAGCCGCCGAACAATAACATCCACCAAACGGCTTTCGTTTCCATCCAGCAGTCTCTAAACGTGAAGAAGAAATCCCCCCAATAACGAGACAGAAGCTCCGCATTGAGGGTCAAACAGAATCTGGCTTTACTGTGGGCTACCTGCCCGTATTTATGGAGGTCTCCCACTTGGTGGACACTTCCCTAGGGGACCAAATGGGAGACTTAAATGACAGACAGATATGGGGACATTCCAGACACATAGACACAGTTTTTACCCACAATGCACTATGACTCCCTCCCCTCTGCCATGGAGATAATTACCAAGTAACTCAATTATCTCCAGGACAAAGCCAGTCGCTATTTTAACAAAAAAAAACAAAAGACATAAAAATATATAATTTCACAATAACCGAACACTCTGCATTCGTATCACATATCCCCAGATAGCCTGGATCTGAGTGCATATTATTAGCGAATAGCGCTCAGATCCCACATATATAGTTTAATCGCCATGGAGTCAAAGTTCTTACAGTCTTTCGGTATACGAATGACTCCATGGGAAGGCTATCTGGGTTAAGTCCTTTCGTATGCTTCCCACACTCCCGAACGGCCGGTATTCGTATGCTTTCTTGGAGGCAGCCAGGCGTTCCGTTGTTTCAGCGGTGTTCGGCAGAAAAAGTGTCCGTTTTTAGTTCCATGAAAATAGAGCCAAACACCGCTGGGCTTTCGCGTGGTTTTAAAATGGCCGCTGCCTCGTGGTCGACATACGAACGACGACCACCCTGAATTCGTGTAATTGAGAAGTGTCTGCGGTTAACCACAACGTTCTAATTGGGATCAATAGGTTAACCAGCAGCACACTTCTCTCCTGGGTGGCCGTCCGTTCGGCTGGTTTGTTCGGGAAAAAACAGTCATTCGAATGGCTGGGCTATAGAAAACAGCCATTCATACGAACAGGATAGAAACAGACGAATACACCTAAAATAAGCAGACAGATGCTTCTGTCACACATACGAACTGCGGCCACCCAGACAAACAATTAGAACACTGCAGATAGAATCGTTAAGAGGTGATGATAGGGCTTAACAAGCTCCCGAGTGGTCCATGGTTCGTGCACCTGTTCGGTTCCCGAACAGCATAGGAAAATGGCACAAACTAACAGATTTTTTGCACGGGCCCATAGTCTTTGGGCAGGAGGCTAGCCAGCAGGCCCCTCCAGGAACACGTTGCAGAGGCATTTCTGCCACAGATGGCATTCCTAAAAGAAAGAAACATTAAGATCTTTCATTATCTAGACGATATCCTCATAGCGGATTCATCTTGTCAGACAGTATTACTTCATATCTAAATGAAAACCACTATGTATATTTAAACAGATGGAGGTCATTTAGTTACTCCAATGGCCACTGGAGGGAATGCCCGCCTGCCAACGTCAAAGCAGACCGCCCTAGACGGGTCCTACTCTGACCCTTCACCTTGCTTCTTTGAGCTTCTGGCAAAGATATCTCTAACGAGACAGAAGGGGGTATTTTTTTATATATACACCCCTATATACTTATTAACCCTTAATAGGGAACACATATCTAAGTGACAAAAGTATTTCTTAAAGATCATGGGTGGATGTTTGTGAAGAAATCACTAAGTTCTTTCGTTTATTTCCTTTTCTTTCATTCGTGATTTGTTACTACAGAACAGAGACCACCCCCTGGCTCCTTAACGTCAAAGCATACCTTCAATTAAGCATCTCCCTGTGCGGCTTGTTTGTGCGAACAAAGGCAGCGGGACTTGGTCGTCGAGTGTCTGGAACTAAAAATCGGACACTCGACTTACCTAACACCGGTCCCAAACACATGAACGCTGGATCTTCATTTCCCAAACAGCTAGGACAGCGCTGTTCGGTACTTTTGTTCATTCGTTTGAGGGGAACAATCGCTGCTAGGAGCCAGGGGGAACCATTCATCGATTTATTCGGTTTTTACAACTTTACGAAATAGACCGGCAAAACCACCCAAACTTGTGGAACTGTTTTGGGCAGGAGCATCGCAGTTAGCCGGTCACCTAAGACTTCCATAAAATTCGAAAACCCCTGAACTGATCTGGGTGATTTTTGAATATGTTGGTCACCCAGATCAGGGCTATTGTGGGGATACCTTATGTTTTAAGGGGTGTTCTGCAAGTTGGGTAAAATTTTACTTTTTCTGCCTGGAGATAATGAAGTTACTGCTTTATCAGACTTAATTATCTCCAGGTCTAGGGGAGGGAATTATATGTTTGTACTGGGAGTGTTTAACTATTTCTCTGTTCCTGATTGGTTATATGATTTATGTCTTGTGGGTGGTCCCCTTGCACGGGGTCTTGCATAAAAGCATCATTAAGAGCGAGTTCTGGTGTACCCTTCTTCTCGACTTCAGCTGATGTTTGGGTATCTGTCTACTTCGCTAAGAGAATTTACTTCTGGCCATAGTTAGTGATAGTTAGTGTTCATTTTATTTTTGCATTTTTTTCACACAAAAAAACATATACATATATTAATATCAAAATACACTTATGAAACAAAATACTGTGTTTTATTATCCCAGTTAATTCCCTTATGTTCGGTAAACAAATCTACTGAACACCGACCACCCCCTGGCTCATTGAACTTCAAAAACAACATAGACTTAAGTGCTTTCTGTGTGGCCGCTGTTCGTATAACCAAACAACACGTGCTTGAGAAAACGGTGGCCATCTTGTCGCAAGAATGCAGGCTGCGTTACTTGGTCGACGAGTGTCTGGAACTATAAGTCGGACACTCGATCTCGCGAACACCAGTAATGTTACACGAATGCCTGCTTCTTTTCCCGATAAGTCAGGAGAGCGCTGTTCGGTAGGAATATTCGCACAAACTAGGCGAACAATTGCTACCTATGAGCCAGGGGAACCGTTGGATGTTTTGTTCGGTTCTGAACTCCCGAAAGTGACTGACCACTACCACTATTTTTCTGAAACCAATTTGGGCAGATGCCACGTGTGCAGTTGGTCAAAACTTTACCCTGGTGGCAATTCAGCTGTGTTCATAGGACCTGAGCGCTATTTGGACAACTTGGGCGCTCAGATCCAGGCTATCCGGGGATATAATGCTTTTGGGGGTTCAGATATATATTATGTGTATTTTTAATATGTTATGTTTTATACTTTTTATACTGGGAGATAATTAGTTTAAGCAAAGTACACTAAATTATCTCCCAGGCACAGAGACTCCGGCGTGTTTTACTATGCTTGAGAACCCATGATGGGGGTCTGTGTATATAAGTGGGCCATTTGGCTGGAATAAGACATTCCAGGTGTACCTTTCATCAAGTCTCGACTGATGTTTGGGCATGTGAACAACAACTGATTGATTTATTCTCATGATTTTGGGAGAGTATGAACCAGCGTACTTTGCGAGCGGGCTATAATAACTAAGCCTCTAGCATTTTGGGAGTGTGCGAACGAACGTACTTCACGAAGTACAGGAGGTTCGTTACAACTTATAATGAAATGATATCTATAATAAATAATGTATGTGGATATGTATATAATTGCATTCTATGCGTATTTTGCCATAGATATATTTTTGTTTATTATTCTGCTTTAATAATTTTTTTATTTCAATGTTGAGGGTTCTGCGTGACAACCCATGGCCCAGATCACATAGATTTTCAGACGTTGGACTGCCTGGGTTGTCAGGCAGTCCCCCCAACCATTAGGGTGTATGTAGCGGAGAGGTAGTATAATCTACAGTATCTCCGCTGGTAGACAGGAACAGCATATAATAATCCAGGTATAACAAGTACAGCATACAATAATCCCAGTAGCGTTATATAAATCCTTCCTTCCCAAGAACTAGACGACACATAGGCTGGGAGTCAACTGAGGTTTTAATCACAGGTCACAGTATTTATGTGGTTCCCCATGCAAGGGGTTTCCTTCCTGACTTTACAGGGGTTGTTCAGTAGGGGACTACATGGGGAACTTAACAACCAGGACATTTCTCCCACCATGCACTGCTGTACGAGAGGGATACTCCCACTAGAATACCTAGTTAAGTGGATTATCCCTCTGTGCAGCAGAACTGGCTTTTTTCATAAAAATATATATATAACTTTAACATTATTCGTGCTATTATACTGAATGACCGTTCGGCAGATAGCTGGGGTCTGAGCGCATACTTCGTGAAAGTACCGCTCAGATCCCAGCACAATTAGCTGAACGCCGCACGAAGTACACGTGAACACACATTTTTCACCAAAGTCACGAATACACATGCAGCGATAAAATACCGAAAGACCGGTGCTCCCGAACAGCCTGGAAGACCAGCAGTATTCGTGCCGTCGAGTAGCCGATTTCAGTTCCAGGCACTCGACGACAAAATACCACTGGGCTAACAAAGGATCCAAGATGGCCGACCGCCGCGTGGTCGGTATCCGAACAGCGGCCACCCTGAACATCTATTAACTGCCGAAAGATACAATGTTGCGATCCGTAATGGGCGCCACACAACCTCCTGTGTGTGGTCTCCCATTCGGTAGTTTGTGTTTCATGAACAGTGTCGAAATTCACTGTTCGTGAAACTACTGTAGGAATGCTGGTGGCTTCCGTGCCGCCAGCATACGAATGCTCTCGTTCGCATAAAATACAGAACAGGGAACATGAACAGTTTAGATAGCCTTAAAGATACAATATTACAGGAATGGAAATACAGTCTTAAGTGGCTAGTTTTGCCACAGTGTACTATACTACTATTGCATGGCGGCATAGTAGGCTCTAACAGTGTTAGAGGTTAATCTATGCATTAATAGAATCTATCAGAGTTATTCACTAAAGTGAAAATTGAAAGTGAACCTTAAATTAAAGGCCAGAGTAGCTGGAGGAAAGGAGCTAACAGAGAATGTTTCCGGTCCAGCACTTTTTACCTGAAATTTAATAAATAACCCAGTTTGACAAACAGCTAATCCCAGGTTATAAACAAGCATTTCTGCAGGAAATCCTGGACTAAACTTTAATAAGTGAGAGACACAACAGACAATATTAAAATATTTATTGATAAACATTCCTGATTAAAACAACCTCGACAATATGATTCACCAAAACTCATGTTACCGTCACCACTGCTTAGAATTCAAGAAATATTTAAAGATGAATTCACTTGTTCTTATCAGAAATCATCTGCCTTCAGCTTCCTCATCTCGTGCTGATTTAGGGGCTCCTTAGCCAGCAGTTTATGGTGAAGTTTATGGTGTTTTCCAATGCCCAACTTTGGCAAGCCACGGTTCAGTCCCTCGAGAAGGACACACGCCTTGCACAGTGTCTGACTGGAGATGTACGCACAACGTGTACAGGTGCCTTGCACAGGCATCTTCACATCCTCCCGCACCGACAAATTCTCCCCAGAGTGGATGATGTCCATGATGGTGCTGGGCCGCAATGCCTCCAGGTCCTTTAGAAGGGTGCGGGCGTGGCCTCGATAGGCATTTGGGGAGTAGATGCACTCTGTGGAAAAGTAGTCCAGCTTCTTGAAGTAAGCATACAGGACAATCTCCTTCTCATAAGCGTATTTTAACGGCTTGCATCGCGGGATGGCACCTTCACTACCCGTTGTGATAGCCGTGCATCGTCTCAATCGCGCTATGTCACCCCGCAGGAAATTCATCAGCACGGTCTCTGCAATGTCATCTGCGTTATGGCCTGAGCAGCAAGAGACACATGGATATATATAAAGCATTTATTGAGCTTTAAACATCTTTACTGGCTAACACAGAACAAATACATATCATTCACATCAATTTCAGTCTACTTCTTTCATTATGAAAAACATAATTTTATAATTTTTATATTTGTTCAAAAAGGAATAAATATTAACCTGAAGGATAAAAAGGAGTGGGAAAACAATCGATAAAAAAATTATAAAGGAATAAAATAGTCTTCAGAGAAATAAAGTCTGATTATCTACTTATTCATCGCACAGAACGGACAAGGATTTAGGGAATAACGTCACCATTAGCTACTGTGGTCAAACCTGAATTAGTTTGGATCAGTCTTTGTATGGATATTGTAATTGCCGCATAAACACAGACTGGAGATCTTCGCTACTAAATATATCTGTGCACCACCATCACGGATTGGATCCTGATAGCAGGAGCTGCACCTCCCCAATAATGTGGGACATTAGGACTTTACCCATAGGAAAGCATGGCATAATGATTTCCTATGGGGTTTTGGGTGACGCTGGATGTCGGCATTCAAAGTGTTAGGACGCCCAGCATCAGTTAAACGACCAAAACCTTCGCCTAACCACCCTGAAGTCCATCTAGTGGCTGTCTGGTGCAGCCCTAGAGGTGAAGTTAACCCTGCAAGGCAGTTAATAAACAACTGCAATAATTACAATTACAGGGTTAAGAAGCGTGGCACACTGCACCCAGACCACATCAATAAGCTGGCAAGATCTGGGTGCCTATAGTGAAGTGTTAATTTTGAGGGCAAATTTCAATTCAATTTTATTCATAGACTTTTGACTAAAAAGCCATTTTAGTTTTAGGCGTAATTTAGTCATCTGAATTGTTTTAGTTGACTAACGTTTTATTAAATTTGTTAGTTGACAAAATGAACACTGCAATAGTGTCCATTTAATAAAGCCTTCTGAGACACTGGATACATAGTGTCCCTTTAATAAAGCCTTCTGAGACACTGGATACATAATTGTCCGTTTAATAAAGCCTTCTGAGACACTGGATACATAGTGTCCGTTTAATAAAGCCTTCTGAGACACTGGATACATAGTGTCCGTTTAATAAAGCCTTCTGAGACACTGGATACATAGTGTCCGTTTAATAAAGCCTTCTGAGACACTGGATACATAGTGTCCGTTTAATAAAGCCTTCTGAGACACTGGATACATAGTGTCCGTTTAATAAAGCCTTCTGAGACACTGGATACATAGTGTCCTTTTAATAAAGCCTTCTGAGACACTGGATACATAGTGTCCGTTTAATAAAGCCTTCTGAGACACTGGATACACAGTGTGCGTTTAATAAAGCCTTCTGAGACACTGGATACATAGTGTCCGTTTAATAAAGCCTTCTGAGACACTGGATACATAGTGTCCGTTTAATAAAGCTTCTGAGACACTGGATACACAGTGTGCGTTTAATAAAGCCTTCTGAGACACTGGATACATAGTGTGCGTTTAATAAAGCCTTCTGAGACACTGGATACATAGTGTCCGCTTAATAAAGCCTTCTGAGACACTGGATACATAGTGTCCGTTTAATAAAGCCTTCTGAGACACTGGATACATAGTGTCCGTTTAATAAAGCCTTCTGAGACACTGGATACATAGTGTCCGTTTAATAAAGCCTTCTAAAACACTGGATACATAGTGTCCGTTTAATAAAGCCTTCTGAGACACTGGATACATAGTGTGCGTTTAATAAAGCCTTCTGAGACACTGGATACATAGTGTGCGTTTAATAAAGCCTTCTGAGACACTGGATACATAGTGTCCATTTAATAAAGCCTTCTGAGACACTGGATACATAGTGTCCGTTTAATAAAGCCTTCTGAGACACTGGATACATAGTGTCCCTTTAATAAAGCCTTCTGAGACACTGGATACATAGTGTCCGTTTAATAAAGCCTTCTGAGACACTGGATACATAGTGTCCATTTAATAAAGCCTTCTGAGACACTGGATACACAGTGTGCGTTTAATAAAGCCTTCTGAGACACTGGATACATAGTGTCCCTTTAATAAAGCCTTCTGAGACACTGGATACATAGTGTCCGTTTAATAAAGCCTTCTGAGACACTGGATACACAGTGTGCGTTTAATAAAGCCTTCTGAGACTCTGGATACACAGTGTGCGTTTAATAAAGCCTTCTGAGACACTGGATACATAGTGTCCCTTTAATAAAGCCTTCTGAGACACTGGATACATAGTGTCCCTTTAATAAAGCCTTCTGAGACACTGGATACATAGTGTCCCTTTAATAAAGCCTTCTGAGACACTGGATACATAGTGTCCGTTTAATAAAGCCTTCTGAGACACTGGATACATAGTGTGCGTTTAATAAAGCCT
This sequence comes from Pelobates cultripes, assembly GCA_933207985.1. Taxonomy (NCBI): domain Eukaryota; kingdom Metazoa; phylum Chordata; class Amphibia; order Anura; family Pelobatidae; genus Pelobates; species Pelobates cultripes. The sequence goes on along the minus strand of OW240921.1, from coordinate 1,579,718 downwards.
TCTGAGACACTGGATACATAGTGTCCGTTTAATAAAGCCTTCTGAGACACTGGATACATAGTGTGCGTTTAATAAAGCCTTCTGAGACACTGGATACATAGTGTCCGTTTAATAAAGCCTTCTGAGACACTGGATACATAGTGTCCATTTAATAAAGCCTTCTGAGACACTGGATACATAGTGTCCGTTTAATAAAGCCTTCTAAAAACACTGGATACATAGTGTCCCTTTAATAAAGCCTTCTGAGACACTGGATACATAGTGTCCGTTTAATAAAGCCTTCTGAGACACTGGATACACAGTGTGCGTTTAATAAAGCCTTCTGAGACTCTGGATACACAGTGTGCGTTTAATAAAGCCTTCTGAGACACTGGATACATAGTGTCCCTTTAATAAAGCCTTCTGAGACACTGGATACATAGTGTCCCTTTAATAAAGCCTTCTGAGACACTGGATACATAGTGTGCGTTTAATAAAGCCTTCTGAGACACTGGATACATAGTGTCCATTTAATAAAGCCTTCTGAGACACTGGATACATAGTGTCCCTTTAATAAAGACTTCTGAGACACTGGATACATAGTGTCCCTTTAATAAAGCCTTCTGAGACACTGGATACATAGTGTCCGTTTAATAAAGCCTTCTGAGACACTGGATACATAGTGTCCGTTTAATAAAGCCTTCTGAGACACTGGATACATAGTGTCCGTTTAATAAAGCCTTCTGAGACACTGGATACATAGTGTCCATTTAATAAAGCCTTCTGAGACACTGGATACATAATTGTCCGTTTAATAAAGCCTTCTGAGACACTGGATACATAGTGTCCGTTTAATAAAGCCTTCTGAGACACTGGATACATAGTGTCCATTTAATAAAGCCTTCTGAGACACTGGATACATAGTGTCCGTTTAATAAAGCCTTCTGAGACACTGGATACATAGTGTCCGTTTAATAAAGCCTTCTGAGACACTGGATACATAGTGTGCGTTTAATAAAGCCTTCTGAGACACTGGATACATAGTGTGCGTTTAATAAAGCCTTCTGAGACACTGTATACATAGTGTCCGTTTAATAAAGCCTTCTGAGACACTGGATACATAGTGTCCGTTTAATAAAGCCTTCTGAGACACTGTATACATAGTGTCCGTTTAATAAAGCCTTCTGAGACACTGGATACATAGTGTCCGTTTAATAAAGCCTTCTGCGACACTGGATACATAGTGTCCATTTAATAAAGCCTTCTGAGACACTGGATACATTAATTGTCAAGTTTAATAAACCTTCTAAAACACTGGATACATAGTGTCCGTTTAATAAAGCAGCCTTTGAGACACTGAATTACACTTAGTGTCCGTTTAATAAAAGCCTTCTGAGACACACTGGATACATAAATCCGTTTAATAAAACTTCTGAGACACTGGATACATAGTGTGGTTTGTAAAAGCCTTCAGGACACTGGATACATAATTGTCAGTTTAATAAAAAGCCTTCACAGACACTGGATACATAAGTGTCCGTTAATAAAAAACTTCTGAGACACTGGATACATAATTGTCCGTTTAATAAAGCCTTCTGAGACACTGGATACATAGTGTCCGTTTAATAAAGCCTTCTGAGACACTGGATACATAATTGTCCGTTTAATAAAGCCTTCTGAGACACTGGATACATAGTGTCCGTTTAATAAAGCCTTCTGAGACACTGGATACATAGTGTCTGTTTAATAAAGCCTTCTGAGACACTGGATACATAGTGTCCATTTAATAAAGCCTTCTGAGACACTGGATACATAGTGTCCGTTTAATTAAGCCTTCTGAGACACTGGATACATAGTGTCCGTTTAATAAAGCCTTCTGAGACACTGGATACATAGTGTCCATTTAATAAAGCCTTCTGAGACACTGGATACATAGTGTCCGTTTAATTAAGCCTTCTGAGACACTTCTGAGACACTGGATACATAGTGTGCGTTTAATAAAGCCTTCTGAGACACTGGATACATAGTGTGCGTTTAATTAAGCCTTCTGAGACACTGGATACATAATTGTCCGTTTAATAAAGCCTTCTGAGACACTGGATACATAGTGTCCGTTTAATAAAGCCTTCTGAGACACTGGATACATAGTGTCCATTTAATAAAGCCTTCTGAGACACTGGATACATAGTGTCCGCTTAGATCTTAGTACAAAGGGGTTTATTCACTAAAGAATAAACTTAAAACTGAATGGTAAAATTCAGAACAAAGCATCTGATTCAGATGAATTCTCCAATTCTGCTAGTCACAGCTTGGCTATTTTAGTCTATATTTTGCACTCCAGTTTTAAGGCAAGCACAAATCACTGCTTAATGAAAGACGTGGGATTATTATCCCATGATTGCAGGATTACTTTGGCATTGTGCAGTTAACCTTGGCCTAAATGTTTATAATTTGAGTGACAAAAAACAGTCTGTATTCAAATAATTCTTGATATCAGGGGCGGACTGAGAACCCTCAGGGCCCCCGGGCAAAATAAATCAAGGGCCCCCTTACAGGCCCCACCCATACTCCGCAGCAAGCGCCACCCTTGACCTGCCTCCAGCCACACCCTACACAATCTTTAGACACAAGGAACAAAAGTGCAATAATCCCTTCGAGGCCCCAGTAGAGACTACAATTGAGGGCTAATGGGCCATGGGGGGGGGGTCATTCTAGCAGAGGCTATCTCAGTGTCCTTTAGAGAGTGTGTTAGAAAGAATCTCCTCCAGGCCCCATTAGAGACTACAATGGAGTCTAATGGGGCCTGGAGGGGGGTCTCTCCAACACTCTGGTTCCTAGTCACAATATAGCAACACAACATAGCTCGCTGATACCAAGGCCAAGTTGGCTCCTCTTACCTTAATTACTGTTGCTGGCTGGCAGGCTGTGAGCTTGTTGGCTGTAAGCCTGTGGCTTGCTGTAGGCCTGTGGGCTGGCTAACTGGTGGCTTGTGGGTTGCCTGTGGGTTGGCTGGCTGGCCGGCCTGTGGGCTGGCTGGCTACTGGGGCACTTGTAGATTATTTAAAGAAATAATCCATGCACAATAACCACTACTGCTCTGTGTAGTGGTTATGGTGCCAGGAGGGCCGGGCCCCCCTCCCAGAGTAAGTAGTCAAACCGTTTAAGAACAGTTTGACAACTTACCTGGGGTCTGCTGGGATATGGGGCTGTAGTAGTGTATAGGAGCAGTGGTGGAATGTGTGAAGGGTGCAGTGTGTGTGTGTGGGGGGGTGTAGTGTGTGAATGTGTAGGGTGTGTGGGGCAATGTGTGTATGAGGGGGCTGTGTATGTGTGTGGCAATGTTAGTATGGGGGTCTGTGTGTATATGGGTGGGCAGTGTATGTGTGTGTGTGAGGCAATGTGTGTAAATGTGTATGGTGTATGTGGGGGCAGTGTGTGAATGTGTATGGTGTGTGTGTGTTAGGGCAGTGTGTGAATGTGTATGGTGTGTGTGGGGGGGCAGTGTGTTTATGGGGCTAGAGTTCACTCTCACCACTGCAACCACCAGGAATCCCTGGTGGTCACAGTGTTGAGAGTGAACTCTAGCCCGTAGCTCCAGGGCTAGAGTTGACTCTCGCAAGAGCGGTAACGCTCTGTGCTCGTGCAAGAAGGACCCAGAGGAGCTGCAGGCTGAGCTCCTGGGTCCTCTCTTCCTCCCTCCCCTGCCGGCTGCCCGCACGGTGCCTGCGGACAGGGGCGGGGGGGGCAATTGCTCCGTTGCCACCTGGATCCACCAGTGATATATACAGCCCTTCTGTGTGCCTTTTTGTCTCCCCCCGTCCCTCTGTATGTTTCTTTCTCCCCCTCACTGCTCCTGTGTCTGTCTCCCCTCTCCTTCCCAGTCTCTCTTACCCCTCTGCCTCTTTCTCTCCCTCCCCTTGTGTCTCTCTTTCTCCCCCTTTCCCTGTGTGTCTCTCTCTTTCTCCCCCCTCACCATCTTTCT